>JAQFZU010000223.1:0-37034 GCA_034696185.1 Henia vesuviana | reverse complement strand
CTTAATACAACAAATGATTTTAATGCCAAATTTTTTAACATTTTGGTCACGTAAGGGTTTGATTAAATTAGACTTTGGTTTTTTTTCAATTTTATAGATTGGGTTTCGATAAAGTTCATGTTGTTTCATAAAATCAGTTGATTTGTTTTGAAGAATTTATTTATATTAAACAAATATAAAGTAATTACATGTAAAGTGTAGAGTCAATAACTTATTGTTAGTAGACATAAAAAATCCGCAGTTGGTTTTCCAATTTTGTGACCAAACAGTCATTTGGCAATGACAACTTGGCACTCGCACAGAGCGAGTTGTCTACTGCCAAGATAATGTCATCTTCGCTCAATAGGAAATTCTCGGCTTTAAATGCAGAAAAGTTAGGTCAAATCGTGAGAGAATGTGGAATCCAATCAATGGAAAACAATGAGGAACTAGAAAGGAGCCCAAAATACTACTAGAAGAAAATGATCTCAAAAGTCGAAGAAAATAACCTCTCAAATGTACCTCAAAAAATTCATCACGACTTGCTGACTTGGTCATATTTAGGCATGTGCAATATTACTTGAAATGACTTTATATTTTGCACGTGTACATCAAAACAGATGGCTGATAGTAATTAGTTATATAAAACAAGTCTGGAGATACTAAAAACTGAATTCAAAAGTAACTAGGATAAATGAGGTGGGCGGATATTGATATGGTCGCTAAACAGAGTGGATTAGTATTTAAATGTGTAAGTGTTGCAACATAAAGTTTAAGAAATTTAATGGCTCAAACTTCTTATCAACAAATTAAATAAAAAGCACAATCACGACGACTCAACAAATCAAAACTAATTCAGACTCTTATTTATATTCCCTGCGCCTTCTGCGAAGTTTTTCTAACCTTGGCACTATAATTAACGAGCACACCAATAAATTATCCACACCAAACAAACTCCATCATCGATTAGCAGATTTGTCAGATTTCATCCGCCACTAAGTCCACGAGCATGTGCAGTGAAAGGTGCTTTACTGCTGCAACTGCACACACACTACGCATTTGTTTGTTATATTTTCACACATTTTTATATCTTTTTATAAAGGAAAAGACAAAATTACAATTTTCTAAAAATTTATCAAACTTTAATCCCCTTTGACACTCACGTTTGTTTTTAATTGGATTATTACATAAGCCAAAATATATTGATTAAAAAGTGGCTGTAAACAGATTTCGATTAAGACAAATGAGAAGACTTAATTATTATTAATTAAAAATGTATATTTCTTTCTTGTTAATAATTATTTTAAAACGAAAAGCTACAAAAGTTTAAACATTAAAGATGTAAAAAAAAAATTAATACAATTTAAATATTTACTCCGACTCGTGAATATTTTATAATTCATTTATTTATACGGAGATTAAAATAATATTGAAAAAAGAAAAAAAAATCATTACCTCATCGACGGATGGTTCGATACGCATGCGTCGAAAAGCAACTTCCGGGTTCTTTGCTTTCATTGATCGTTTCAGTTGTAGTTTTTCGATCGACATGGTGTAGCTTTTGACGTTTAAAGCTCAGGCTTTTTAGAAGCAGCATTGGTGCTCTATATACGCGTTAATATCATATCACACAGCCACGCAAATATCACGAAGAAATGCTCTTGATTCCCTCTATCATTTCAACGCCAGAAGATCTACCATCGGAGAAGTATATTTTAATGACGAATTTATAGTTGCCATCTCGTAGCTACCGTATTTCCAACCATCTGTCCACATTAATGAAATGAAATATAATAATGTGATAATCGAACTAATCCATATCTTGATTAATTGATCAACAATGTCCTCGTCGTACCGGCATCGTAATGGATGGGGATCAACTTTGTCTTTAAACGCTATGCCCACTGATTCGTACGGAATTGCTCCGGACCAAACGTACGGCGAACCATTTCGACGAAGCAAGAGCGTGCGAAATTTAAGTGTCTGCGACGACGATTGTTTAGACATGTTCGCCGGTCGCCGACACGTTCGAAGAATCGTATTGAGAAGGTCTTCGGATTTGGATGTTGGACTCGGGTTCAGTATTCGCGGCGGACGGGAGTTGGGAATTGGAATTTTCGTGTCGAAAATAATGGAACGAAGTGTCGCCGATCGTGCTGGTTTAATGCCCGGAGACGAAATTCTAAGCGTGAATAACACATCTTTTGAAAATATTTCTCACGAAGAAGCCATCAAAGTAAGCTTCACCGCATTACTTTCGTGTTCGTATGGGAAGCGATTCCATAATTTTCACATAAAATTTTTTTTTTTATTAAAATATTTTTTTTAATTTTTGAATTTGAATTTGTAGATATTAAAAGCTGCACCGAGATTGGATTTGATAGTGTGTTCACCAGCGAGATCTCCGGGTGGATGTATTGTGCATCAGACTTACACATGGTTGGATAGCGAAGGCCGAAGTGTTTCACCACCACCCGAATACGATCATAGTTTTTATAGCAGCCCAGCGCATCGGAAAGCAGTTTCCAGGTTACACCACTCACCTCGAATTCGAAAGGTAATGTTTATTTATAAACACGATGTAAGTGGTATTGAGCGTGAAAGTGTCGCGGGTTTTTGTATAATTTTCCTATCGGTTTATTTTAATCCATTTGTTTTTTGTGCGGGGATTTTTTATTTATTTATTTATTTTTTACTATGGATTTTGAATTAAGTAGATGTGAAAACTATAAATTTTTATTTTTTAGTCTCTCTTGTTTTATTTCACTCGCGGGTTTTCGTTAATTCTTTGAATTGCTTGTTGTTTGTTGATATTTTAATTAAAACAAATTTCAAAAAATTATAGGTTTTAAATAAAGAAAAAGCGGTTTAAGTGCTCGTTAATGAGCTCGTATGGTCTTTGTGTGTAGAAAATCTATTTTTTTTTTAATTAAGTAATTTTTTTTGTTTTTATTATTATTAAAGGTGACGTTACGGATCGACAAAGGACAGAGTTTGGGATTGATGATTAGAGGTGGTGTTGAATACGGGCTTGGAGTCTATATAACGGGGGTTGACAAACATTCGGTCGCCGACATGGCCGCACTTAAGGTAATAAAAAAATCGATCGAATGTAATAAAATCTAAAATAAAAATGAAATTTTGTTCAAAGGTCGGAGATCAAATACTGGAAGTAAACAATCAAAGTTTTTTGGATATTACTCACGACGAAGCGGTTCGAGTACTCAAATATTCCCCAGTGATGGTCATGACCATCAGAGAAGTAGGAAAAGTTCCGTATTCCTGCACCACGTACGATGAAAATAGTTGGTTATACGAAAGACAAAGTGGAATTCCTTCGCAATCCTCACGGTATTTAAAATTTAAAATCTTTTTTTTATTCAATTTATATATATTTTTTATATTTTTTTTAAAGGCTTCAAAGTAAACCTTTCAGTTCGGGGCTTCATTCCTACGATAAAATGATGCACACAATCGATATCCAAGCATTGAGGATTCTCAACGAAAAAGCGAAATTAGTATTAACTAAACCCGAATTAGCAACTTTAAATTACTACCGAATTGAATACGAACGAAATCAAATGACAATCGATTCGTTTGTAGCCGTTTTACTCGAATTATTCGAAACTGAAGACAAAGTAGAAAAATATAATTTTATTTTTATTAAAAATATTTTATAATTTTTTTAATTTACAGTACGCTTTGTTGCAAGATGTTCGTGAAGTTATTCATCCGATCGATCTTCACAGATTCGACGAATTAATCTACAAAAAGGATCTGGAAATGGCACGAGTAAACAACAAACAACAAACAAAAAATAACAATTAACTTTAAATTATCAAATATTTATTTTTTCAATTAATCCAAAGACAAGACAGAGGCTCGGGGCTGATGATAGGTCATCCCGTAACCGCTTTTCCTCCATATCAATGGATCATTTGACTAGTCACGTAGCTAGTACTTCTTCACCACGAAATGCAAGGGTATGCTCACCTCGTAAAGGCATACTCAAAGTAACTCACTAAAGTTGAGTCAGTGTTATTAGTATTGACTGAATGAGCGAATGATAACCACTATCACTTTTTATATAATTAAGACACGTGTTTTCACACACTTGAATTTTCCTTCATTTTGGAAGAAATAAAATTCGAATAAAATAACATGAAAACTTAGTTGGTTGCTTGAGATTAACAATTGAATAAATGATCAACTTTCTCTTCATTCGTACAGAATAACCGCTAAAGATTTTATTTGCAATTTTTTTTCGTTTTTTTACAGAGAGACCTTAGTCGTTACCCAAATTTACAGGACCAGCAAATATACGATATTCCTCGCACTTCTACACATTCCAGTAGACAACACGGATTGACATCAACACTTAGTACATCTTTACCTGGCGATTATGTATCGGACGAAGATTTACGCACGCCGAGTGAAGATAGTGGCGTCGATTCCATCAATGGCTCGTACTACGTTGCAAATAGGTGAATGAGATTAGTTTAGGCGAGATAATCAAAATATTTTGTTTAAAATTTCATGTAATTTTTGCTCTCGAGGGGTTTTTACATTACTAATGATCACTTGCGATTTTACGCCCTCTCGAGGAGTAATGTTTTCATGGCTCGCCATTTATTTCCATTTGAAAATGTTATTATTGCAATCGATAATACATCAAAGGGCAATGATCAAACGAAAATGGTATCTTCCACTTTATACGACATTATAATTTAATGCTTGGCGAGCACGAATTAGTTATTCCGGCCGTTCGAATTCACTGCAAAACTTCGCTGTTTGGAATTCAACATTTTATTGGTTTTTGCAACATTTTACTAACGCAATGTCATTTTGGTGTTGCAGATCTTCATCCAAAATGCTAAAACACGGTGTTCCGATGCCATTAACGAGCTCTCTAGCAAGAAATGGAATAGGTGGAAGAGCAGCACCGGACAATTGGCAACCACCTCCGCAAGGCTACGAAAGGCGACGGCGAAGTATCGAAGATGTGCAAGTAATATTTTGATTACTAATTTTTTTAAATTTATTATTGATTTCGTATTGTTTTCAATCGAAGGGGTTAACCAGATACGTTAGAGATAGCGATTACCAAGAGGAAATGATGGGCCATCAGCGGTCAGCAAATGACAGACGATGGAGTTTGGGGAGTGAACAATCGGAATTAGAGCACTTTGTAAGTAAATTGTTTTTCTACGAGTGCAGGAATAAATACAGTCTTGCATTACATACACACCACGTAGAACTACAATTGTGGTATTAGAGAGTAGTTTAGTGCAATAAACCATTTTGATTTTGGTGCACAACTTCGGCTTGGTTCGACACAGTTTGTAATTTTGCATGTGCTGATCCATTTTCGTTTAAAGTCAAATTTAAAATCGAAGTCGGTTTATCCCTAATACGCACTTGTAATAAGTAATTGAGGTCGGATCGAAATAAATTTGAATCGTTTAAGGTAAATATTTTGTTATGTAAATTTTCGTCTGCTGTCAGAAGCATTTGTAAGCGGCTAATATTATAAATACCCAAATCTAAAAAATCTTTACCCATTTTTTACATTTAGTGCCATGACCACAACTAGTTTGAACAAGAGAATGAATTTTCTGTTTATTTATTCATTTATATTCATTTTATGCTCGAATTTAAAATTGAATTTACAATTAACCTAAATTTTGGTCCAAATGCATGTTTCAATGCATCCTTCACTTGAATTCAACTTCAAAACTGCAATCATAAACATTTGTTTTTTTTTGTTTTTTTATTATAGGATGAGCCCACTTATCAATCCCATTCGCCCGTAGTACATCGTTATCCAAAATGGCGATCTGGCCGAAATTCGAATCGTTACACTGGTCGTTCAAATCGCAGTTCGTCTCTTCCCCGATCGTAAGATTAAATTCATATCAGGCCTGATGTCCACCCAGTCTTCCGTTAGCTGGCCACTATAAATATTTTTTCTACGTTTTCATCTTCTATTTTGTATGCCTCAGCTTGAATTAGCCCTGACAGCAGATGAAAATATTTAGCATTAAATCGTCCTAAATATGATTTGCTAAAATCTATTTAAATATTGGGTTTATTTGTATTAAATCATTATTTATAGAAAATTTCTGATAATTACAATTACCATAAATTTCGGTTTATAAGATGACATTTATTATCCCAAGTATCGAATTCTCATTTAATCGTGATTAACATTCAATCAATCAATTATATCATAATAATCGTATAATGACTAAATAGAATATGATGTTGTTTCTCGCATTGCTGTTTCACGTGCACCGAGGTTATTTTCGTCGATGAAAATTAAGTTCATCATCTTACAAACCGGAATTTGAGGTTATTTAAACCTTGGATTGAAATTATAGAAAAATTATTTTTATTTCTAATATGTACTTATATAATTTTTAATGCGGCGGAATTGCGGTGTGTCGATAAGTCGTTACAAATTCAAATTGCAGTTTAGATATACTTAGAATTTAAAATATTAAAATTAGTTAATAGTGTATTTTTCGTGGGGAATAAAGATGAGACTGAATGATACTGCAAAAAAATACAAATTGTAACATTTGGCCTTCACCCACAAACCCACGCGAAAAATCCATATTGCAAGCTTTATAAAGGAAATTTGGTGAATGCTACTATGACTAAAATTCTCCTGGCTTTCATTCTGAATATTTAAACGAGCAATAACAACTGCAAAAAAAACTTTTGAAAAATTTAAAATCGTATTTAGTTGTATTGAAGTGATGAAAAAAATCATTTAAACATATCAATTGAAATTTATTATTTTTTCATTGGTAGTTTAAATAGGGTTCATAATCCGGGACAAATATATAAACAGTTGTTAGCTTTGATAGTCATTGTAATGTAATTCTGGTAGTTATAATGTATTTTAGGATTTTTTCCTATTCAGATAATTGCAACTTTCTATTTATTAAAAACTAATAACCAAATAGAATCGATGTTAGAATTGCAGTGCAAAGATTACGATTGTATAAGAGTTTTTTTTTTAATGAATTGGACTGACTTTTATGCAGTTGCTAGAAAAAATTTTTACCGTTTGAAGTGCCTCCTCTTTTAAAGACGAGAATTTTTCGTGTCAAATTTCGATCGCGTTTGTTGCATGTTTTAGCATTGCAAGCACAACGCTTTTTATCAATATCAAAATATTGTAAACGATCGTTATGAAGCGAACCGACTGGCTTATTTGTCGGTAAAAACCTAACTGCGGCGACTGCTAATGTATACGTCAATAATTCGAATAAGGGGATAAAGAAAAAAAAAAACTGCGTGAACCTGAAATCGATACATAAAAAACCTTTGTTTGAGTGAATTAGTTAATAATCGAGTTATAATTACAATTTTATTTTGAATTTGTTTGCGGCGAATATTTTTTTTAAGGGAAAATTGGACAATTTCTTTAGTGCGGTATCCATTTTTTCCATTGAAATTTATATAAAAAATATTCGACGTTTAATTAAATTCGGTTGTTTTTATAAGGAGAAAATACTCGCCGCAAACTCATATCACTTGATAATCCTTGGATAAAAAATTTAAAATCAAAAATATTCAAAAATGATTATAGAAATATATAAATCAAGTCATTCATATCACTTTAGTGTCACTATAGAAGTAAACATTTTACTCTTAAAAATACATATTAGCCTAATTGCTGGTTTGCATGGTTTTGCCCATTGACGATCAACTTCATGGTCTATTTAGCATTTTCATGGTAATATTTAAACAAAAAAATTTTTAATATAAAAGAATTTGGTAAAGTATTGGTTTGAATAGATGATTCCAGCCATTCTTTATTTTATGCCCATTTAATCTAATTATTTATGGTAAAATGGACAGCAAAAGATAGGCAAAAAACCTTCTTTTTTTAAATCAATTATGATTTTTAACCAAAACAATTTGCACCAAAGTAAATAATTTTTAAATAACTTTTTAGGGTGGATTTGCACCAACCTCAGTTAACATTGGTGCAACCAATCTTTAATATATGTTTTATTAATACCCAATTAAATTCTAAATTCTGTTTAAATCCTATACATTTAATGTTAACTAAACTCTATAATTAGTGCTAACTGACATTGATAAAACCCACCCTTAGTATAGGGTATTGAATATGAGTTTTGTATTTTGCATAAATTTATAGTTTATCTGTAAGTAATATCTCAGTATGAAATGACAATATCCTGTATTGATCCTCTTTTCAATTTATTGTACGGCGTGTTCGTATTAGTGAATTTCATAAAACAAATCTGCGAGCAAAATAATTAATATTCTTAATATCAAAATAACCTGCTGCGCATTCTATTATTGCTCAAAAAAAATTACAAAATTATTTATTAAATACTCAAATTCGATTTTAACAATAATTATTCAATAAACTGCAACATTTGTATCATTTTTGGGATTTAAAATTTTAAAATGATGATACTCTAAAGGCATGTTTTAATAAATTATCTTCATTTTCATCTTCCGCAATAACAATTTTAAAGGTTATGATCTTTTTAAGACGAATGCACAGTCATAATTACATTTATTTTATTGGTTATTACAATTTAAGTTTATATAAGGTAAACCCTGCATGCTTGAGCTATGTGCTTATGGTGAATAATGCAGTACGACTCATTGTTTTTTGTTTATGTATTATTGTATTTATAGTAACTAAAAATAATTGTATTTAGTAAAATGGTGCCTGCCAATATACTTACAATTTAATGTTTTCTGTATTTTTTGGTATATATGAATATTACGTTTTTCCCATTTATTGGCCATTTGTATATGATTATTGAAATTATTGTTTTAATTTAAATTTTAGGTCTTTGTAAGTGATTTGTACAATTAAGAGTTTTTGTTTTATTTTATGGAAAATATTCTTCAAAAATCACATTTGTTTAATAATTGCTCTTCAAACAGTATTACAGGATTTTTACAAATATTAGAAAAAATTAGTAGTTCACCAATTTAAGCTTATAAAAATGTGTACATATAATTTGGAATTGTTTTCAATTGTGTTTGTTATAAAAATGTGTTTATTGTGAGCTCATGTTATTAATTCAAAATATTTTTTTATTTATTCACAAATTCCATACATCGATTTACAAACAATACAACTATAAAGAAGATTCACAACATTGTGCTATGGCGAATAATCAAACACTTGATTAGAAATAACTAAATAAAATGATTTTTTTTCTTTATTATAGAGCGACAACGAAGAGTATCGAAACCGTGGGGTCAAAGTTCATTTTTCGAAACATGTCCGAAGTAACAGTTGGGAACGTTTCGTACGTGTCGTTTGTTATATTTTATGACTGACGTTTGTGATTACAATTTTTTTTTTATTACAGGGGAAAAGATCGAAGTACTGGTACGATAAACATGGCAACATGACAGTCATAATAGAAAAATCGAAACCGACGCTTGGAGTTGTCATCGAGGGAGGTGCCGATACTCAGCATTGTTTACCACGCATTGTCAATATTCAGGTTTAATATAAAATTTATTCAATTTTTAAAATTTACTTATACAATTCATCTTGAATTATGTTTTGAATTAAATCTTCATTTTTGAATTAAAAAATTTTAATTTTTTAATTTTATTTATAGTCCGACGGTGCTGCTTTCGAAGCCGGAGGACTTCGTGTTGGTCACATATTGGTGAAAGTTGGCAGACTTTGCCTTCACGGCCTCGATCATAAATCAGCAGCAACTTTAATTTCGTCTGCATATCAAGATCAACGATACAAATGCTTAAAACTCGTCGTAACTGAAGCCAAACGAACACCGAAAGAAGTTCGACAAAAGTCCATGTCATTTCTATACGGGGAATAAACGAGCTAAGAATTCTAATCAAATACGATGTATCTTTTATAATGTAATTAATGGTGGCGTAAAATCGATGTGATATACTATGAAACTCATGCAATTTTGCAGCAATGCAATTAATGTTCCGTAAACTATCAATGTCGTGCCTATATTTACACACACATATATATATACATAAAACGAACAATGCAATTCGATTAGTTTAAATGTTGATTATATTTTTCATAGTAATTTAATTGAGCAGGTAAAAACATTGGTATTACAGTACATTTAAATCACTGGCAGCTATGTGTGATGTGATATTATAAAAATATATGTATACAATTACAATGACCAAACTCAGTATTGTTTATAAGACTTTAGGCAAACTGTAACTAATGGTAATCAACTGGTGTTATTAGCAATTCTTTATTAAGAGCCCAGTAAGACGTAATAACTCATTATTAAAAATCGATTGTTTCTGTTTAACGAGTTATTTCATGTTCTTTGAATTATGAAATTTTTTCAAATTTACATATTTATAATGAAATTGTTTTATCTTTGAAAAACTGGGTGTATATATTTTGTATATTTAATGCGAAACATTTGATTATTATACTCTGAGGAGACTTTTAAGAGAGAAATATTTTATTTTTGTATTGTACTTAAAAACGATGTTAGTTGTAGCCACTATTAAATGTATACGCGAGTGTTGAAAAACTACAGTGCATTTATAACCAGAATAAAATGGCATTTAAATGACGATTGTATTTTATTTCAAACAATTATCAACAACTGTGATAAATTTTCAATAATTATTTACCGCGCGCAGCTTTTGTTAAGAACGACTAAGCGAACAGGGCCATTTGTTATCTTAAATGCCAAAATGGTTGAAAACTACCGATGATCAAATGCGATCGAAAGAAATAAAATAAATTTAAAAAAGATTAAATTTTGCTATGTTACTTCAATTGACATGTATGCAATTCACATTTTCCTAGGGTTATTCGTCGTAAAGAATGTATTGTCAACAGGATTATCTCAAGTGCATAACGTTACAAACCTATCAAAAGAGTTTCCAGTTATCCCTAAATTATGGATAGCAAAGACATTCCTTATCCACGAAGGCAAAGATTGCATATGCGACATAGCCGAAGCAAGAATCGAGAAAAACAGTTATGAAAAACAACGCCTTTTTAGTATGTAAATATATATTTTAATTTATTTTCTCACAATAACTACTCGTTTGTTTACATAACAGGTCGATATTCTCATAGGAATAAATCTGATTTGCACCCGTTGAATTTTTCCGTGAAAAAAATTTCATTTTAATTTATTCAGCACTTAAAAACTTAATATTCTATTACAGTTGCCGATATGTCCTGACGAATTATGCCCATCGTTTAAACACGATGACAGTGAGGACAAAAGTAACCCGAAAAGTGAATTGACTTCATTCGAGAGTAAATTCAATCATTTTAATTAAAAGTTTTATTTTTTAAATGTGATTTTTTATTTTTATTCTAGCGTATGGATACAGCACATTAGCAGTTCTATTGATAAGTCTTTGTTCCATCGCTGGTGTGTTGCTTATACCTTGTTTACGGTCTAGATTTTACAAATACGTCATAACTGGCTTTATTGCTTTTGGTCTCGGTTTTATGATCGGAGATGCTGTACTGCACCTTATTCCCGAAGCCATCGGAGAATGCGAAAACAATCACGAACATGGTGGCGCTTTATGGCGTCAAGTGCTCATTATGCTTACCATTTTTGGTTTATTTACTTTTGAAACCATCATGGATTTGGCTCATCATGAAGATAAGGTCTGTGTGTGTATATTGATAACCCTCGAGTAAAGTCAATATACTTTCGTATACAGACTTCCCACCGATGTCCACGAAGACACAGTCACAGTCACATACCGTTCCCTGAAGATATTTTGGCGTGGAACGAAGGGAAAGCAGTATAATATTCAATCGATAGAACTTGACCGTTAAAAATAATTAATAATTTGTTCTAGGTATGTTCTTCACCGGGTCACCCTGAAACCCCAACTGCCAGTGTTACAGTTCCCGTGCCTTTCATAATGCACGATGCTGACGTCACCAATTTACGCGGTAGCACCTATCAACTTAAAACATTGAACCGATCGAATCATTCAAAATGAATATTTATTTCAGACATAAAACCTCTCGCAATGGTAATTTTATTGGGTGATGCTGTGCACAATTTCGGTGATGGTTTGGCAGTGGGTGCAGCCTTCACTAGCGGTCTTCAAAGTGGCATTTCAACGTCGTTGGCTATTTTCTGTCACGAATTGCCGCATGAATTTGGTGAGACAATCTGAAATTGTGAGAGTTCTTATTTTTGTTTATTTGTGTATGAATTAATAATGAAATTGACACGAATGCAGATATTCATGTTTTTGTTTTCGACTCGGGTCTGTATTAAAGTATATAGTCATAACTGGTAATAGCAATGGCCGTGACCTCGATTTCTCTCGCCAGTTGATGCGGCTGCTGTTTTTATTTTTTCATTTACATATAAATTTGCGGTTTAAACGGACGATTTTTATTACGATAAAAAATTACAAAATTTAAAATTATGGTTTATTAATTTAATTTATGAAAACATTTTTTTTTAATAGGTGATTTCGTCATTCTGCGGTCGACTGGTCTATCTATACAATACGCCTTATTAGCTAATTTAGCATCAGCATTAACGGCCTTTCTCGGTCTGTTTGTTGGTGTGAGTCTAGCATTTGATCAAAGTACTCGTCAGTGGATTTTTGCGTTCACAGCTGCCATGTTTCTTTACATTGCTGTAGGCGACATGGTATAGCTTTAATTCCCTTTAATTTTTATAATTTTTATAATTTTTAATTTTGTCTTTCAGTTACCTGAACTTAGAAACCACAACAAGTCATTTAGTGTTTTAGCCGTACAAAGTGCTTCGATGTTGGTTGGAATGGGAATCGTGTTATTAATGCATATATATGTTGACGACTCCTTTTGATCGTATACTGAATTTGAAATTTTTAATTCTAATCTAATTTTGCTCCCATCATGCTATTTCCTATTAAAAATAATTGATTATTTTTTTTCTCCACCATTTTAAGAAATGAAATAAAATGAATTTCTCCCATCTCCAAAAAAATGAGTATTTTTAAAGTTCTGGTATAAATGATATAGCGAGATAGCTCGCATCTCGACTCGTGCTACGCTATGCTACAAACGTGGCTATAAAATAACTAAAACGACCTTGAAGCAGGCTGCGTGCGCATGCCCTAACATGAGTGGGCTGCCTCGCAAAACGTCACTGACTCACTGTGCTTCCCGTTATGTGACGTCATATTCGATCGTCGATCACCTCGCGTTGACATCCGAGCGTGAAGGTTATTCCTACTGAAGGAATTCAGCTTGTATGTATAGAGATCATCAACGGACGTTTCACACAGTGGAAATTGTTCGGCTCCAATGTCCACTCGATACGGTGCCATGATACAAGTTGCAGGTTGCAGGTACGGTCAGTGTTAATGTCGGGCGCCACCGCCATGTTGAGCGCAACTACGGTTAGTGGGTGGTGAGAAAGCAATTGATATTTGGTCACGAGCAGAATCTTGCGCCAACGGGGGATGATGGCCGTCGTAACTGCGAGGAACGATTTTATTTCGGTCGGATTCTTGTGAAAAATATGTGCTGTTAACGTGGAAGGATCCATAGGAAATCAGAATGGCTCCTCGAAAGCGACAACCAGTGCCGGTTGCGGAAAGGCCCACTTCGCTGTTTTTCTTGAGTGAAGAAAACTGTCTTCGAAAGTACACCATGTTCATCATCGAATGGCCATATCCTTTACTACGGTCTTGAAAATAAAAGCGCTTAGACGCAATGGGGGGAGGATGAGGGTTGGCTGGGTAAATTATGGCGCCTCTAATAATCGATGGGCAAGGCCATGGTTTTATGTGTTAATTCAATATTTCTCATCAAAACTTGACTTTAAATTTTTAATTATTATTTTCAACTAAAACAATCGTTTATACACCTCTTATGTTAACCCTCGATGATTGAATCGGCTTTTTGCAGTTTAGCTTTAAGTGTATTGGACCATTTTAAAACTCGACCTGTTGTCGATCTTATTTTTCCTACGAAAAAGCTGATATTTTTTTTCTATCATTTTCGTTAACTAATTGAAACTGGGAGCTAATAAATATCTCAAGTAACAATTAATTTTAGCTATAAAAAAATAGCAGGTGGTTCCTCCAAAAAAATTATTTTATAATTTTGGGAGTTTCAAAATAATTTGGAATTGAGTGTGGTGAAATTATATTATTTGCTATTTATTTATATAAAAAAAAGTAATTTGAAATTCGATTTTTAGATGCATTAAATAAAGGAAAAATGATCACAATTTATACTCTAACCCATAAATATTTTTAATATTGATTTTCGTCTCCCCCTTACTTTTTATTAGTTAATTAATGCATCGTTTAAAGTGGTGTTGTATGGATTAGTTGCTGCTGAATACAAAATACGAAATTATTTATTTAAAAAAAAAAATATTTAATATAATTTCGTTTTATTTAGATTTTTAGTTGTTAAATTTTAATTGATTTTTAAGTATTTTTTACCTTAATGAATAGTTTTCACTCCTTTTGAGTACGCTGTATTATTGACTATTATAGCGAATTGTATAGTCTTGGCACTTGAAGAACATCTTCCTGAGAAAGATAAGACCAATTTAACGAAAGACTTGGTAAGTAAAAGCCTTTGATTTTTATTACTTATTTCAATAAGACATTGAGAAATTTGTAACAAAACTTTGAAATTTAAATAAGACTGTTGCGACACAATTTTGGCTGCTAAATACGATTTTTACAGGAAATTGTTTCGCTACCAGTTTTAATCACGATAAATAGATCAAACAATTAATCTCATTTCACAACATTTCATACGAATCAAGTGATTTGACTCGTATTGTAATAACCAAGTTGATAGTGAGTCGAGTAGGAAATAATAATTTCATGATTAATTAAAAATTCATTAATGGTTTTGCACTTACACCGTATTTATATATCATATGCGATAATGAGAAAATTCATATTAAAATTGTTTTTGAAAATAAATTTCTCAATTTTTTTCATACAAAATTTAATGCAAATTCAAATTACTTAATATTAGTCTTGTGTAAAATGTTTTACTGCAGATGTTTTGCAGTATAACAGTTGTTTTTAATTTTTAAATTTGCAACTTCAACCGTTTTTTTAGTTCGATAAAGTCAAGCAAATTTGTTATTTTTCTTTACTTTTTTTTTCTTTCAATTTGATTAAATGAAAACCTGCAGTGTGCTACATAAATTTTGTTTTTTTTCCCGTTGTTATGCATGATCAGTGTTTGAATATAAAGAATAAAAAAATATTTAATGTTTATACAACTGTGGGGAATATTAATTTAATGTTTTATCTTTTTATAGGAACTAACTGAGCCTTATTTTCTGGGAATTTTCTGTGTAGAAGCTTCATTAAAGATTGTAGCATTAGGCTTTGTATTGCATAGGGGAACCTACTTAAGAAACATTTGGAACGTCATGGATTTCATAGTGGTAGTAACTGGGTAAGTTTGATATAAATAAAAATATTTGAAAATTTTATTTTCTTTATGGTATTATCACTACACGAAATGAATGATTAAGGTTGGGTTGCACCATTGTCAGTTAGCGCTAACTAGAGTTTAGTTAATGTTAAATTTATACTCCAAACTGGAAATTAGAGTTTAACTGAGGTTGGTGCAATCTTTTTTTTAATATATTATGTCTGTGATTTCTGGTCTTTTATTATTGAAACTATAATTTCAGGATTAAAAAGTAGCTCTTCATTTTCAGTCTTAATCATATTCATGATATTCCTACAGGTTGCATATTTTGAGGAACTCGACAGAGAGACACTTAACAGCTAAAATTATTTTTATTCAGATTTTAATGCTAATGAAAATTCGATGGGCAAAATAGTAATAAGAAGAAAATAAACATTGAAGAAGAATAACAATTGATAAAAACAATCTTATCTGAAAATGATATTAAACCTCCATAATTTGATAACTGAATATTTATTTTTTCTGTGTTCTTGCAGATACTTTATTACTTTTATAAAAAAACATAAACAAATGTCAATAACTATTGATTAGATGTTTAATTTTTTTCAGTCACTGATTTTGATTTCCAGTTTCTAATATTATTTTTTATCAGTTAGGTCTGATAATGATGAAAAAGTACAAATATTTCTGCTTTTTTTTCAGTCTACTCACTATTTTTGCTGAAGCGCATATTAATGTCGACTTACGAATGTTAAGATCATTTCGTGTGTTACGACCTTTAAAACTAGTCTCTCGGTTTCCAAGTAAGTTGAAGGAAAGATGCCAATAATCAACTGCATGGAACGGATCCAATATTCTACGTGATTAGTTAGGGGCATGGCGACTATAACTAATTCTTAGCTGATAATTAGATAGATTTTATTTCCAGTTTTTTCCCGGCCAAAGAAAATGAAGATGAGTTTTAGCAAAATAGGTTTAAATATTTTAGTAGCATTAGTAATCGCACGGGTTTGACCATTCGTGGGTAGAAATACTCGAAGCATGGGTTTTATTAAATTGTATTTTCATAAATATATTAAATGTGTAGATGATACAATTTGTAGATAATATTTTAGCACGTGTTTTTTTATAGTTAGTAAATGTAGTTGTCTTGTTTTTAGGATCGTGACTGTTCTTGCTCCATCTAATTTAAGTATAGATTTAAAAACTTTACGAGCCATCAGAGTTTTAAGACCTCTCAAGTTAGTTTCGGGTATCCCAAGTAAGTAGAGCAATTAATATTAGTATTTTTGATTATTGTTTTATTAGTTAAGATATATTCTAAATTTGTTTTTATTTTTTGAATTTAAAAAAAATTATTTTTAAAAATGTTTAGATCATAGATTATTAATTTAGTAGGTGAATAATGAAATTTTTATGTTGGCATGTTGGGTATAGCATTAATCAAAGGGTTGAGGGATATTTTTGGAAATTCTTGGAAATTTCAAGAATGAATTTTTTTTGTCTAATTTTGTTTTTATATTTATTTCAGGTCTTCAAGTAGTTCTAAAATCAATTATAAAAGCTATGGCACCTCTTTTACAAATTGGACTTTTAGTTTTATTTGCTATAGTCATTTTTGCAATTATTGGTCTAGAATTTTATTCTGGCGTTTTTCACAAAACCTGTTTTAGTTTAGAAGACCCAGGTAAGTTGATAAATCTATAACTTTCAAAATGTATTGAAATGTGGGGCAAATAGTTGATAAAGCTTGCAAATAGGTATGCAAATGCAGCTTAAAATGAAAATGAATACAATTACATTATGACTGCAGTATGAACAGTTTCAATTTTCATGACAAATCAAAATAATAAAAAAAAAATCTCTGAAAGCATTCATATTCCCAAACGTGTTATTTTTTAACGTCTTTTTTCCTAAAATTGCTTTTATTGATTACTTTTTTCTTTCCCTCCAATGAATTTGACCTGATTCATGGCTGTTTCTGCATTCAATTTAATATAGTCGGATTAAATACGATCAACCTTTGCTAAATTTAAAAAATTGCTATTTTATCTAATTGAAATTTAAAATATTGCTGTTGGCAGCGTCAAATTCTAAATAGCATAAGTTTATTAAACTGAATCGAATAAGTAAACTAATGGTAATTTATGCTTATAAGTATTGTGTTAAAGTTTGAAATAGCTTAAACGAATAAGTTAGGAAATACAAAGTAATGTTGTTAGTTGACAAAAAAATAACAAATCATCAAAAAGAGTTTTGCAACGTAAGCATCTACTAATGCAGTCATGTTTATGTTTGCATGCTATTCGCCTTCATGCGCATATCAAAACATGAAGATAGCCTTGCCAGTGCTAATTTAAACTAAACATTAAAATGTTATAAATTTTTTTGTCGAATTGTCATGCATTTTCTCTGTCGTAAAATTTTCATTAATTATATTCATGAAACATACGCAGTGTTTAAGCCTGAATGGTTTATGGATTAAAATTCACTTGCATTTAATTAATTATATATTCTGAATATGTTTGCACTGCATTTGCACTGCAAGGGATTTAAGGACAACGATGCATTATGGCTAGTTCCATGATGCATCGCTTTCTAAAGCCAATTTTTTTTCCATCGACTGCAGTCTAAACTATCTTGAAAGATGGCTCACAATGGAATGTAACAAAAAATATGCATGTTATTTGCATTATGCAGAGTTAACGTAAAACTGGCTTTGAATCAATGATTTAGCGAATACTTAGGGCTAATTGTGGTAATGAGAATCACTTGTGTGATTATAGATCTATCACATTGCAATGTGATTAGTAAGTGTAGTAACTATTTGCATTTTTGTTTTGCTGATATTATGGCCAATATATTGACTTTGCTGTTTAAATATTTATATGTTTTTATTTTTTTTAGTGGATATAATTAATGTCGGTGAAGCCCCAGCGCCTTGTCTAACAGATAATAAAGAATATGAAAAAATGGGCAGCCACGTATGTGATGCCAATGTATCTGTATGCAAAGTCGGTTGGGTTGGACCGAATTATGGAATAACAAGTTTCGACAATATTGGTTTTGCCATGCTCACGGTGTTTCAGTGTATTACTATGGAAGGATGGACTCCTATACTCTATTGGGTATATTCTATTTAAAAGCATTTGAAAATAATTTACTAAAATTTAAATGATTTTTTTTTCGTAGACCAATGATGCATTAGGAAGTTGGTATAACTGGTTGTACTTCATTCCCCTCATAATACTGGGATCATTTTTTATGCTCAATTTAGTTCTTGGAGTTCTTAGCGGGTAAGTTTAATTTATTTTCGATAAATTACAATAAATATATTTAATGTTTTTTTAGGGAATTTGCGAACGAGAAGGGGCGAGTGGAACGCCGCACTGCCTTTTTAAAAGATCGTACGAGAAAGCAGTTTGATGTAGCGTTGAATGGTTATTTCGAATGGATATGTAAAGCTGGTAAAATCTTTATTGTTGTTCAAATACCAAAATTTTCATTTTTTAAAACTATATCACGATTGTTTGTCTTCAGAGGAAGTTATTCTCGCAGAAGAAAGAACAACTGAAGAAGAAAAGTTACATATACGAGAAGGTGAGGTAGTAAAATTAGAATTGTAGATATACAGGCGTCATGAATGAATGATAGTAACCAACAACATCCTTACTCGATTAGTTAGGGAACTTAGGTATTCATTTCTTAGAATTTCCCAACAGTAATAAGAGTATGTTCATTTCCTTGCTTGCATTTAGTACAAATAGAGTGGCGTTTACCTTTAATTTGGGTTTTAACTATTTTTTTGTAAACTTGTCAACTATTATGCTCTTGATTTTGGTCAGCTCGGCTTCGTTTAGCCAGTAAGAGGAAGAAATTTAAAGCCACTGGTCGAAGTAAAAGCACTGAAACAGACGAAGAAGAAGATGACGACGACGAAGAACAACTCGTAGCTGAAGGTGAGTATTTTATAATTACGGTGCCATAATTTAATTTTCAGATGAGTTATCAACAATTTCATTGTTAAATCGACGGTTGCTGATTATTTTGTAATTAATTTATTTAATTTGAAAACAAGATCGAGAATTTGCGTAGTTTTGTTGTTTTGTGACGAATATAATTAATGGATATGATACTTAGATTTTCAGATTAGAGTTAGTTTAGATGGATGTTGATGGTTAACAATTTCATTTATGTCGATTAAGCATGAAAACAAAAATGAGTTATTTATTTAATAACCGAATTTCTGATTAATTTAATCGGTTCGAAGGAAATGATATATAATTTTCTTGTGGAGTTTTGTGATATTTTTGTTTTCAATTAACTATATATTGTTCTGTGAGCTAATTGTCCCATTTGCTTGTGCATGAATGTCTTACTATTTTCTTGCATATCATTCGTTGATGTCATCGCATTCCTTTTTGCCCAGTTCTTCAAAAAGACAAAGGTAATGGATTATCACCCCTATCAAAGTAGTCCCTAACCAAAAATCCTTATAAATAGACAAAATATAGTTAATCCTAAGCCAGTAGCTGAAAAAATATTCTATTTATTGTAGAGTAGTATATTAACACATGCACTGCACATTTTTCTGTAAATTAATCTTATTATTTATTCTGAACTACTAAGTTGTTTGCTGAAATATCGATAACATTGTTTTAGACAATAAATAGTGTAATATTAATTTCTAATTTTTACAAATTCAAGTTTATTATGAAATAAACGAAATAACACATAAAACATTGTGTCATAGTTCATTTGCGTTTAAAAGGGGAATTTTAGGGGTTTAAAATGTGCACTAACTTATGGGTTTCATAATTGCATGTTTGTTTGCTTCGTAATGCACAATGATTCACTTATTTTAACAGTGACGTATAATTGCTTTGATGTCTAATTTTTTACAAACTTACAAAGGTTTTTCTCGGGCTTCCTATCTCAAGTCCAAGATGAAAAATAAAGGAGTATGTAAAAGCTTCTGGCGAGCAGAAAAGCGATTTAGGTAATTAATTATCTAATATAAAAAAAATGTTTTAATGCGGTTTACTTGTCTTTTTATTTTAGGTTTTTTATTCGTCATACTGTGAAAACCCAATTTTTTTATTGGTCAGTCATAGTCTTGGTATTTTTAAATACAGTCTGTACAGCTGTGGAACACTACGATCAACCATATTGGCTGACAGCTTTTTTATGTAAATAATAATTTAAATTATTTGAGTATATATTAAATTGAAATTAATTAATTTTTTTTTTTAGTCTATGCAGAATTTGTATTTTTGGGACTTTTCCTGTCAGAAATGTTTTTAAAAATGTACGCATTGGGCCCTCGCAGTTATTTAGAATCTTCTTTCAATCGATTTGACTGTGTAGTAAGTTTATATCAGTTTTTAACTTTTTCAAAAATTAAAATTTATTGTTGTTTAGGTTATAGCAGGCAGTATATTTGAAGTTATTTGGTCTAGTTTCAAAGACGGATCTTTCGGCTTGTCTGTTCTAAGGGCCTTACGTCTACTCAGGATCTTTAAAGTGACCAAGTATGAAATTCAAATTATTGTTTTACTTTGATTTTTTTTTAATGATTTATATATTTCAGGTATTGGGCATCTTTACGCAACTTAGTAGTATCATTATTACGCTCAATGCGTTCGATCATTTCTCTCTTATTTCTGCTTTTTTTATTCATCCTCATATTCGCACTACTTGGGATGCAATTATTTGGTGGAGAGTGAGTATTTTGATTTTATGTAATGCTTTTCTAATGCAAGAAAAATATAGATTTAAGTAATGGAATAGCGACTGCATGTTATAAAATAGATCGTAGAAATAGTTGTAAAATTTGAATGTTTTTATAGGTTCAACTTTAAAGAGGAAACCCCAAAACAAAATTTCAACACCTTTCCTATTGCCTTGCTCACAGTATTCCAGGTAGTTTTTGGTTTTTATATTTACTTAGTTTTGATTTTAGATTTGTATTGCTAACCATTTTCAGCTGTTAGGTAGTTAGTAGAGATTAGGATTATAGAATAAAATAGCTTGCGGTGATTTTTACCTTAGATTTTAACTAAAATGATACTAACCCTTTGAATTAAATAGTTGCTGGGAACAAACTAACACGGGAAAAAAATGAAAATTTTCACATAATCAAAAAAGTTTAATTTCTTTAGGTTCAATTTTGAGGATGAAAAACCGGCGCTGAATTTTGATTCTTTCTCTTTATCCTTGATAACAGTTTTCCAGGTAGTATAAATCATCTAATTAAATCCTGAAATATTTGGACAGATAAGCATGTAATTATATAGAATTGTTAAATGCAGAATGTTTAAAATATGAAATGGGTATAAATCAGGGATATTTTTGGTGAAATATATATTTTTTCTATTGACTTAGAAAATAGTTTCCCTGTAGGTAATAGTACAATTGTGTTTACGAATAAAAATCGTGAATTTTTATTACTAGAAGCGAATGCGAAAGATTTATTTTGAGGTTGCATTTTTTGAAACTATGATTGATGTGAGAAATTGAGTAATTTTAATTAAAATAATTTCTTCTATTTTTTTTTAAAGATTCTGACAGGTGAAGACTGGAATGAGGTGATGTATTATGGCATTCGAGCACACGGAGGGATAAAAAAGGGCATGCCATCCAGTATGTATTTTATAATCTTAGTTCTGTTTGGAAACTGTATCCTTTCAAATCTCAACTACACATTTACTATTTATTATCGGAGATTTTACTTTTGCTTAATTCTTAATCCCAGATACGCTTCTGAATGTGTTTTTAGCCATCGCTGTAGATAATTTAGCCAGTGCCAACGAAATGACACAAGCTGAAGAAGAGCAGGAAGTTGAAGACAAAGAAGTAAAACTTTAAATTGCAATTTTAGTCGAATTGCAAATGTCTTTCTTCTGCAGAGAGCCAAAGAAGAGTTACAACGAGAGTTGGCAGGTCTTCAATCTCGCGGTGCTGGTCAGGAAGGTTTCACGCAGGATATGTTAATGTCGGCGACATCGGGAGATTTGTTAGACGAAGAAAAAGGAGATAAGGGAAACGAAGACGAAGGTTTGCGAATAATAAAAATTCTAAATTTTCTCGTAATATGCTTTTAACTACTTGCAGATCAAGTAGAAATTCAAAAAGATGGTAACGACGATGATATCACTGGGCCACGGCCAATGCTGCCTTATTCGTCAATGTTTATTTTTAGTCCGACCAATTTGTAAATTAATTAATGTCGACTTTTTTAAGCATTGAATGTTTACTGATTATTTATTTTATCTTTTAGTATTAGACGTGCAGCGCACTGGGTAGTGAATTTAAAGTACTTTGATTTTTTTATTATGTTGGTGATTGCATTGAGTAGCATTGCACTTGCTGCTGAAGACCCTGTAGATGAAGATTCTTCAAGAAATGTTATTCTTGATTATTTTGATATTGCCTTCACAGGGGTCTTCACTGTCGAAATGGTATTAAAGGTAAGGATTTTATGGTATTATTTTAGAATTTTAATATTAAATTTTAAACACTGCTTTAGGTTGTGGATTTAGGAGTTATGTTTCACCCTGGATCTTATATGCGAGATCTATGGAATATTTTGGATGCTATAGTGGTTATAGTCGCCCTTGTAGGATTTGCTTTTACGTAAGATTTTATGTGAAAAAATTTTTTAAAAATATTTTTAACTTATTAATTTTATTTCAAATATTTAGAGATGGAAATAGTCAAATGAGTCAAAATTTAAGCACAATAAAATCGTTGAGAGTTTTGCGTGTATTGAGACCTTTAAAAACTATAAAACGTGTACCAAAACTAAAGGTAATTTATTTTTAAAAATAAATAAAATAAGAATTCTAACTTTTAATTACTTTTATAGGCTGTGTTTGACTGTGTAGTAAATTCATTGAAGAATGTTGTAAATATTTTAATAGTTTATCTACTGTTTCAATTCATTTTTGCTGTTATTGCTGTTCAACTATTTAATGGAAAGTTTTTTCGTTGTAACGACGAGTCTAAACTTCTGAAAAAAGATTGCCAGTAACGCATTACACCATTGTGTTTATTGTGTAATAATTCTAAGTGTTATGACATTTATTTTCAGGGGCTTCTATTTTACTTTCACTGGCGATGATAAACCACCATCTGCTGATGCTAGAAATTGGACAAAAGAGGATTTCAATTACGATAATGTTGCAATAGCAATGTTGACATTATTTACTGTACAGACTGGAGAGGGTTGGCCGCAGTAAGTTTTGTTTAAAAAAAATGCACAATTAGCAGTATGTCTAATACTTAAAACTTGAAAAGTGTTTTAATGACGTCAATGGATTCTACGAGGAAGAATCATGGTCCACAGCCACGATATCGAATCGAAATGTCTATATTTTATATAGTATTTTTTATCGTTTTTCCATTTTTCTTTGTGAATATTTTCGTTGCCTTGATCATCATCACTTTCCAAGAACAAGGTGAAGCAGAGCTCGAAGAAGGAGATCTCGATAAAAACCAAGTGAAATTGAAAAATTGTTAATAATTTGAGCTAAAGTGGATTAACTTTTTAAATTTTCACATTTTAGAAGTCATGTATCGACTTTGCAATTAATGCCAAACCATTGCAGAGGTATATACCAAGGATACGATCTGGCTTCAAATACCGAATATGGAAAATGGTTGCTTCGCCGCCATTTGAATACTTCATTATGACACTTATAGCGCTTAACACACTTTTGCTTATGATGCAGGTGAGAAAATTCTCAAAGGTTATAGACAGTAAGTGACGAGAAATTTGTTTTAATTTTCGATTCAAACGTTTACTTTTTTCGCTGAATTAGACAATTTGGATTAATTTTTTTAAATTTTTTATTTCTTCGTTGTGTAATTTTAAGTTCAGATTTTTACATTTTATTAAAATTGTTAATTTAGTTTAAGTTTAATTTAGTTTAGTAAAACGATAAGTCATATAGTAGACGTAGATTTTTAAATGTAATTAATTTCTTTTGTTGTTGATAATATATTTTTATTTTTATTATTACGCCCAATAAGAGTTTCTGAAACCTGGCTACATCTATATGTGGTAACATGATAATATCTAATTAATCTATTTAGTAGGATTTTTTTTCACATCTTCAAGTTCCAATAGGAATGATGAAGTAGCCAAGACTGACTACTAATAATTTATTTTTTATTTAAAAAAAAAAAAATGGAATGCGCATGTTCTTTAAAGCTCTATCTAAAAGTATGGAATGTTTCTCTAACTGATTGATACTCGTAACATATTACGAATGAAATTTATCTTTCGCATGATATTGATATTTGTATAAGCATAATTTAACTAAAAATCTGATTGACAATGATCAAATTAAGCAGTAAATGAATTGAAAATGAAATAAAATGGGATCATTGCATAACAATTGATGCATTTGGATAATGCTAATTCACTGCATGGGTTAAATTGTTTTAATATATCTAGTTAAATATGCAAAAATATTTTTAAGGATGAGAAGATTGATAAATTTACCAAAACTTTAAACGCGAAATTCAAAATTAAATTTAAAATTTATAAATTTTTAAAAAGTTTAAAATTTTGGTACTTTGCATCTTAAGCCACTACTTATAATCAATCGCATGCAATTGCTTGACATTAGGATTATAAGACGTTTCATGTTCATACGAAGATTTCTAAATGTGTCATTTTGATTTGAAATTTTATTTTCTTTACGTTTATAATTTAATTTTCAATGGAATTGCTGAATAGTGAATGATTCGCCACAGTTTGAGGTCTCATTGCTCTTTGCTATTTTGATTTGCTTTTCATTTTAGTTTTACCAGCAGCCCAAAACGTACGAATTCGTACTTCGAAAACTGAACTTGGCCTTCACTATCGTCTTTGGTCTTGAATTTGCTTTAAAGCTGATCGCATTTGGAGTCAGGGTAAGGAGAACATTCACGGCATGTTCATTATTTTTATAACTCACATAGTTTTCTGTTTTAAAGAACTTGTATATATGTATATATAAATATATATACTTACAATTCTCATCGTTACAGCATATGCCACGTTCTATTTTTCTCTAATTGCATGTCGTCCAATTGCATCCGTTAAGCATTCGCTAAATCAATGAGGTTCTTTTATTTTATATTTTTCAATTTTCTTTTTTGATTTACAGGCTTAGGTTGCCCATGGCAATTTTTAGATGCGTAGTATTTTTGTTTATTTTCAACGACTTGATTTATTTTCTCTTTAATTTTTCCGAATCCTAAATGCATATTTTTTTATTTCCTCCTATCCACTGCTACTGTAGCACTACAACGCGAGCGTACTCTTCCTAGACGTTTTAAGCTACATGAATACCCTCTTCACCCTGTTGTTCCTCCTTGAATGCATAATCAAGTTGGTGGCCTTGGGACTTAAGGTTTGCTCCTCATCGTCAGGATTGTAACTATAACTTGATTCTGTTAACGAGTTCATGCGTGCTTTAAAAAAAAGTGATCGATTTAAAATATAAAATTTTTTTTTTAAATTTTAAATAAATGTTAATATTTTTTTGGTATTCATGGACTCTGACACCAAGTTACAGTTCTGTATTCAGCTACAGATCTGTGTATGTGTAGCACATTGCACTGTTAAGCGCACTGCATTGAGATATTTTTTTAAGTGTTTGTTCGACGCATCTTCATAGTCACTCCACATTGTCAGTTTCATCATTGAAGATCTTGATTGGGACGTCGTATTTTTTCTACAAATCATTGTGTCTCTCTCTTGCTTGATTAAAACGTGCATGCATATTTTCAGATCATGTCGGCCTTTGAAATATATTTAATGGCTTATTAATAGTGCATGTGTGTTGTTCAATGAGATTAACAATTTAGGAAACAATTTTTTTTACTCACATCTAATTAGAGGATTGTCGCGAAAGGCACAACAATCCAATTTTAAATGGAAAATAACAAAATTTATCATTGTAGTTGGTTATATAATTAATCTGAAGATCTCGTTTACATGTCTTTTGCATTAAAACACATTTAAACGAGTTTTTAAGAACATCATAGAGCAATTTCAAACTATCGATGAATTAAGTTTATTATAGTAATTGGAATTAAAACACGTCCTAACTCCGATTACTGCAGTTATCATAGGAATGTATTATTATTACATAAAAGGATGCTTTAAAGCGAAATTAATAAGTTTATATGCAATTTCTCCGTAATAAATATTAATTAGTAAATAGTTAGAATAGAATCACTTACCATTTGCAGCTAAGGGTACAAAGACTTGCAGTAGATATCGAAATGTTTAACATTTATTTTTAAATTCCAAGTGATTTATTCTGTAAGAAGTAGAGTAATTTACAATTTTTTGTTAGAAACCATTTTAGATGAGAGTACTACAATCACACATGCTATTAAAATTTAACTTTAATTTCTATATTACTTGTGGAAAATACATACTCGATCCAATTATAACATAAGAGACACATATTTAACTTGTATGTTGAAATGCGCACCAATATCAAGTAGCTGACTCGGGTTGTTGCTATGATGACAGATTATTTATCCGAGTTTGTAAAGTAATGAGGTCTGAAAATATGCAGTTTTGCATGATGAATTCATATCTGTTGCTGGATGCATGTAACTAAAAATCAACTGATGTACGTTTGGATACTGTTGAAAAACGGAATCATAGGAGATCTTAAGTTGGAAATTTTTATATGTAAACAATCCGATGTGCTTGCCATGTCAAACATTGGTATGTATTTTAGCAGTGCTTGCAGTGCTTGGTGTCGCCGAAATAAAAGCGCATGTTTTAAGTGATACTGAGCCCAAATGGGGCACGATTTCGGTCCGAATTTTTAATAATAAAAAATAAAAAGTGATGGTAAAATTTGAAAAACTGGAACAATTGACAAAATATAAATCTAATAAAATTTGGATTATTAAGAAATACTTTAGTTGCATTCAAGGCTATACATTGGCAATAGAATTAAGAAGAAAAAAGAAAAGACATGACTTTTTGAACTTGAATTCGACCACATTGAAAAATCATTATGAAATCTTATGAATTTAAATGGTTATTTGCAATAAGTTCCAGTTTATTGAAAAGAAAAATATGGTAATTAGGTTTTATTACAAAAAAGTTACATTTATACACAGGTCTGTACTTTTGAGCATTGAAAAACGACATGGCTATGTTCTATTCCAGCATGAAATGTAAAGAAAAGAAAAAAAATGCTGCTTTGTTTTTATTTTATTTTAATTCTTTTCTTTAATAATTGGGTGGGATCTCGTAATAAGTTTATGTTGCAACCTGCTTTGGCTTATATCTGTACATCATTTCCTAGAATGCCTACAAATGTTTTCCCCTTGAACATGCTGTAATGCATCATTCATGTATCATTGTCATTTGTTGCATGTTTTATATTTTTTTAAATTATTTTTATTATTTTATACGGGCTTTTTCAATTGGACAAACCAATTTCAAAATTTTTTATATTTTCAGCTTTACTGAAAAACAAGTTTCTGAGCAACCAACAAAACTGAATTAAAATTTCAAAATAATTTGTATTAAAATAATAAATAATTAGGATTGGATTTTTTAAAAATAAAATTGAGCTCAGAAACAGGTTAATATTTGAAATATTAAAATAACTTAATTTTTATTTTCAATATTATTGGCATACTTTGGTAAACAGTCAAACATGAAGCCCTAAAGTACTAAAAAAAACGTTTATAAAAACGTTTACCGTGATAGATCAGAGCATGCTGTAAAAATAGCTAGTCTAATTCTGTTTTTTTACCTGAAAGAACTTTTTCAAGGATCCGTGGAATACTTTTGATCTAATAACAGTCATCGGAAGCACTGTCGATGCAGTGATTATGGAATGGGGCGTACGTTTTATTATAAATTTATACATTTAATAAATTAATGTTAATTTTCTTATTCATTTTTTTTTAATGTAAAGGAATTTAAAACTTTCAATTTGGGATGGCTACGATTGTTTCGTGCTGCTCGTTTAATCAAACTGCTGAGGCAAGGTTATACCATCCGAATTTTATTGTGGACTTTCGTCCAGTCATTCAAGGTAAATGCGGGGTTTATTTAAATATTGGAAATTAAATTATTAAATTTGAAAATACTGATTGCATTAATTTCTTAAAGGCTCTACCTTGGGTGTGTTTGCTAATAGCCATGCTATTTTTCATCTACGCAATAATTGGAATGCAAGTAAGCGATACATTTTACTACATTAAATGTTATCGCACATATTAAATCATTTAACTTTGGGTTAATTTAAGTAATGTAATTATTGCATGGTTAATTAATATTTTGAAAATAGGTAGTATACAAATAAGCAATTTATTCTTATTCTTATATCTTCAATTAATAAACTCTTGTTCCGGCTGTCAGTTTATAGAACTACTTTAATGGAATCGTAATAATAACAAGGATGAAGCAATTGTTTCCGCGTTATCGCCACCTACGCACGATTAAATAATAACTGTGAATGACCAGTTTCCTGGTTTCGTAATACGTTTGCTAATTCATTCATACTCAAAGCAACAATCAAAATAAATAAAGTAGAAATTGGACTATGAAATTAGACTTTGCCATTTTTGGTAAAATGAACAGTGCTAGAGATTAAATTTTTAATCGTCATAAAATGAATCACCGCCAAAATGTATATGAATTGATATTGTCAGCTTTTTTGTTTACTACTTTATTTTCACACATTTTTCGTTTGTTGTTGTTATTAATATTTTTCTTTGATTTCAGTTTACAATTTTAGATTAGATAATTTTTTAACCATTGCATTACTGTTTTAACATTGTGTATAATACAGTAGAAACCAGGTCGTCTAAACAGCATTGTAAGCCTTGGGCAAAGCAATGCACTGGGCGCCTACTAGCCCTAACCACCGAGGAGGTTGTACTGGAAAGGGTCTGTACGAATTTGAATCCCAGGTCTTTCCAACGAGAGATCCAGTAATTATCCACTGTCAAAACGATGTATTATGAACAATATGCCAGCATACCAGCATAGGGCCCTTAGAATTGCGGGACCCTGGAAAAGCTGATTCTTTTATCAGAAAGCAAAGGACCACGGCGGTTTGGGCTTTCTATCGAATAGAAGAAATGTTTAAAGGTCGGGATGAATGGGCTCACGCCTACATTATTAAATAGGCTTCGGGTATCCGATTTAGACAATCATTCCGAGATTCTTGGGCACTGCCAAGTGTGCCCGTGCCTTAAAATGGCACTACCAGAAACTATGAAGCTAAATGGTATTGCAATGGTTAATAGTTTATTTATTAGTAAAAAAGTAGAATTAGAATTTAAAATATACTAGTTGGGTAGAATGTGAGATATGTGCGGCTAATTATTTGCCTTCGTATTGTTTCGATATTTCCCTTGTGCCAGCAGATGTTTGGCAACATAAAACTAACCCCTGATAGAGAAATCACTCGCCACAACAACTTTCAAAACTTTATTCAATCACTGATGCTTTTATTTAGGTGAGTCTTTAGGTACTAACGACAATATCGGTTCATTAGCAAAATTGTAAACTGATGGACTTGTTTGCTACTTAACCGATATGCCTACTTTTCATAGATTCGAATTGAAATGAAGTGGTTTGTTTTGAAAATGATTTTTGAATTTTTTTTTTGGAGCAATGAATTGGCAGAAATCTGCTTCATTTCTGAATGGTTTGATGATTGCATTAGTGAGCTTTTTACAACTAGTTTTAGAACTGCACTTTAGGTTATCTCTCCCTAATCCTCCGTAGATAGCATGTCCTGTTATTATGGCAACAGATTAATGTAGTGGATTTTTATTTTAATGTTTTGATTAGGTGTTTGGTAATATAATCCTGGACCCAAATACCAGCATAACTCGCCATAATAACTTCCGTAACTTCTTTCAAGGCTTGATGCTCCTATTCAGGCAAGTCGCCCTTAGTTGCATGGTATTTGCTTCGTGTTTGCTATTCCTGCCAAACCTTGAATCTTCCCTTTCCTGCACTTTCCTATAGAATGGTTTACCCGGTGATCGTTATCTAATGGCATAAACAGTAGGTATTGATTTTTTTCTACTAACAAAAGTTTATAAAAAATTACTTTTTGGAGGGGGGGGGGAGGAGGGGGTATTTAGATAGTTTATTTTCTAACTCGTATAGTAACAATACAAATCCGAATTGATGTAAATATGGTGGTGAAGTTTTTAACTGATTAATCATCTTGATCGAAGTAGTCGTCGTTAGTCTGGTGGTGGTTTCGCATTTTCAGAAACGATTTGAATTAACTAGAAGCGAGATAAAATAAGGTTTTTTTCATCAAGGAAATGGAATTTATGATATTATTTAAGGAAGATTTTGTAGATTGTCAATGTAATATAGGCAATTGTTTTAGAAAATGTTAGTTTTTCTAAATTGATGCAATTTTGAAAACAAAAATAAATTTTATTTGTGCAAGTTTTTTTTTATAAAAAGCGATTTTTAGTGCAATAATATTTTATCCAGAATTAGTAAAATATATTAGGGCAATAATACTGTCAAAAATAACAAGTATAGAGAATTCTGTTTACAGTTTGCAAAATAATTTTTTTAAAAACTTATATTAATTAATAATTTTTAAATTACTATCGAAAGAAAACTATTATGAACAGTAAGAAATGTATGTTTATTAATATCTGTTTAATAAAACGATAAACAATGTGAAGGATAAAAAGTGGGTATCTGAAAACCATTATGGATCATTGCAGTAGTGGATTAGAAAATGCCATAAGAAAGCGATCATTGACTCGAAGCATTTCAATGTAATGAAAATCCTTCGCTTATGCTAGGCTACAAAAAGTGAGGCGTTTAAAGGCAGTTTATTAAAGCAGATTGATAAATTTCAGATGTGCCACAGGAGAAAGCTGGCAAGCGATTATGTTGGATTGTACTAAAGACCATGCTTGCGATCCTCTTGTAAAAAATCCCAATCAGACTTGTGGCAGTGATCTTGCCTATTTATACTTTGTCACTTTCATATTTTTCTGTTCTTTCCTGGTAAGTCCAACTTAAAATCTTAATAAGAAGTTCCCTGAATTTAAAATTTTTTAACCGCAGATGCTTAATTTGTTCGTCGCTGTAATTATGGATAATTTCGATTATTTAACTCGTGATTCCTCCATTCTCGGTGCTCATCATTTAGAAGAATATAAAAACATGTGGGCAGAGTACGATCCAAACGCGACGTAATAAAGTTAACTTAAACTTTAAATATCGTTGTCATCAATGAATTATTGAAATTTTTCAGGGGTTTAATTCATTACACAGAAATGTACGATATGTTGAGAAACATGGATCCGCCATTAGGATTTGGAAATAAATGTCCGCAGCGCTTAGCTTATAAAGTGACTTTGAGAAAAATTTATTCAAATGATAGATATAACGAATTTATTTATTACTTTCATGTAGAAACTTATACGCATGAACATGCCCATGAACGAAAGTGGAAAAGTTCGCTTTACAACTACATTTTTTGCATTAATTCGAGAAAATCTCTGCATAAAGATGCATAATGGTGAGGGAAAAAATTTAAGAATTAAAAAATAATTTGTAATTTAATAATTTGATAATTTTCATCAGGTGGTCCAATGACAGATGTGGAAATGGACAAAAATGATAGAGAATTGAGAGGAATTTTAAAGAAAGTTTGGCCTCTGCAAACGAAGAAAAATTTAGATTATTTAGTTCCACCGCCAGGTTGGTATTTATAATGTAATTAAAAGTTGTAAAAAACGGTTAAATTTATACATTTTGGTTTTGTAGAGGGTCGAATTGGTAGTTTAAGTGTTGGCAAAATATACGCAGGATTACTCATTCTTGAAAATTGGCGTTCCACACGTTTTGGACAAAATCCTATTGCAGCTAATTCCTTTGAGGTGTGTGATTCATAAGGTCAAAATTAATTTTTAAATTTTTTTACAGAGATAAATAGTATTTAAATTGTGTTTGTGTTGGATTGTGATGGTTTTAGGTGCAGAGAAAATTTATTAAAATTAATTTCTTTTATTTTTAGATAAATGTTGTTACTTAAATGTTGTTTATTTTTTCAGAAAAAGCCGCCTACACCTCCACCTGATTCATCGGTAGTATATAGTCTATATGTCTTTATTTTTTAATTCTATTTTAATTTGCTTTTTTACTTTTACGAAATCACCAATTGCAGATTTAATGAGTAAATCAAAATTTTTCAACCTTAAATTTTCTTTTTTAGTTTAATTTAAATTTAATTAAAATAATAAATTGTACATTTAAAATTTGTAGATCAAAGATGAAGAACGATCCCAATTAGATACAATTGCTGCCATTTTTGGCATTAAAACAACCTCGAATGCATATATTCCATTAAATCTGCAATTATTTTAGCATGTTTTTTTTACCATTTTAATAGCACCTTGCAAGTTTTCAGATCGTGATCTTTCCATCTTGGGACGAGAATTGTTGTTTTATGTTAGTCCCATTGCAAAGTTAGGATAAGTGAACAAATTGCATATTTTCATTATCCTGAATTATTTTCATTGTTTATTTGCATTCTTATTTTTTTTTGAATTTGTTTACAACATTTTTTCAGTTATTTATTTGTGATTATCAATTAAGTTGAAAATAGGCAAATATTTTGACTATCCTAAACTTAAAGTAGTAGTAATAATAGTTGTGTTACATGATTATATCTAGACTAGTTTGTTTTTATCTTCTTGATTATTCTAAGGGGGGTATATATTGTGATATGATATATGGATGAATATTTTATACATTAATCTGCGTTTTGGGTAGCGTCCATCACTTTTACTTCGTTTGATGCGATTGGCACACAACAATTCCAATAAGAGTACAAAAAATGGTGAATACCATGTGGAAAATAGTCGCCTTTCTACTCTCAGGTATATTGCTTAAGTATTGAAAATTTTTATATAATTTAGTTAAAATATCTTATTTGCAATTAAATCGAGTATTTGGAAATGTGTAACTCGGTTTTTGTTTTTAGTGTTCCCGGTGAAGGCTACGATAGACCTCGATCTCCATCTTTTAGTTTTCTACGCCGTGGGAGTCATAAAGATAAAAAACGCTCTGAACAAGTGTGTCCTCAGCAACAGGTGTTGCAGTATATGCCACCAGTAGTGAATGTGTTGCATAATGTTGTTGACATGAATGGCCCCCAATTTATTTTTGATTTTTAGTTGCAGCTTTTGCTAATTGCTTGAATTAATTAATATTAACTAGAAATTTTTTTACTAACAACAAAAAAATAATTGTCATTTTTAATTTTAACAAATTAAAAAATTATTCCTATTAATATCGTTAACAAATTTAATTGCAACTTTGATTATGAAATTCGAAATTGCAATTGATAAATCATTCCTACTCTTAAATTTACAGAATGAGTGCTCAGTTTAATTCTAGGCAACTTTAAAGTGCTTTAAGGCTGTAAGAAATAAGGAAATTTCCTCATTTCTTTAGTCTTATGTTTATTTGCAATTATGTTACTTAACTGAATGAATTTTAATATCAATTTGAAGATAATTTTATTTAGATTAATGATTGACGAGAATTAGCCTTTGTAATATATGATTATGGGATTATTGATAATTATTATAAACTGAATTTAATTTTGCTCATAAATATTCATTCAGTCTAAGTGTAAGATTTTACTTATTATTAGAAGTAAAATCTTTTATTTTTATTTATTTGCACAGCTTAATGTTTTGCTTACACTTCGTGCTGTGCTGTTTTTCTTTTCTTTTCATTGTCATTTAATTTTTTAGTGTAATCATTTTATTGTAAGAAATAATTACACAAAATTAATTTAGTAAAATAGTAGAGTAATACTTTCCTTCTTAGTTATTATACCTTTCACTTGGCTATATATTTACAATACATTTATGCATGAAGTATCACTTCACTAAGAAAAAAAAAATCATGCTTTGATATGTGGCAAATTTTTTTCAGTAAACTTACATATCTGCCTAATAAGGTAAGCTGAAAATTATTTCATATCAGCAATAGCAAATATAATCCATGTGGCATTAATAATTTTAATTTTGCCGCCAAAATGCTATTTGTGCGCTTAAAGCAATTTTATTTGGCTTGTAATATTTTTTTAATTTCAAATTTTTTTATTAAATAATATAAAATATATATATAATACAGTATAGATATTGTTTATTAATAGTTTAGAGGTATTTAATTAAGCAGGATCGTTAACTGATTTTTAATTCATTAATAGCTAATATTAAATATTTCGATATTTTCGATTTATTTAATTATTTCCTCTTTAAGTTCGCTTTTTATCAAACTTTGATTTCATCGCACTTTAAATTTCTTTTTTTATTTTTCTTCCTGTGTGGCTCTCGGTGTAAGTGGTAAAAGGGGCTGCTGCGGTAAATTGGTACAAGTTTACAACTGCAGTTGAATGTTAACTGGGTATATTTGCACGTAAAGGGGAATTTTGGTGTTTGTTCTCACTATTTGGACGTCGATTTGTAGCAACAAATTACACCATGTGCATGTAAAATAAAACGAGTAGTTGCGAATAAAGCTTGTGGCTGCATGGGTTCTTAATTCTGACTTGGTCTTAACACGACAGAAAACATAAAAGCACCATACGATGCACGTAACACAAAGATGTGAACATTGTCGATTACAATAAAAGTAATTAATGTAAGCACTTGTGAGCTACATAACATGGTGCCAATACTAACACAGCAGTTTGTAAGAAATGTAACACTGGACACAATCGCTATGTATTTATAGTACAGTAAAAGAACTTCGGTGATGGTAAAAATGCAAAACTTGGTTTGCACGCTTAGGTAATACTGAAAAGGAAGACTAAATATTTTTTATTTATATAATTTGGATTTTTCACTTGAGAAGTAGTGATTTATTAGTAAAATGTAGATTAGATTGATTTGTACTAAAATTCAATTAGATTTCACTTATTTCAGCATGCAAGACTATCAGGCTATAGTATTGCAAATGGTACTTCAGTGAAGAAAATCTATCACTCATTTCATCTTTTTAAAGCTTTGACTGTTTCGTTGCTTTACTTGTTCACAAATTTAAGTTTTTCGCTATTTAATTTAATGTTTTAATTTGTTCGTTTTAATTTTTCTAATTTAAGGAAATAGAAATGAAAGATGTTCCGCTCTCTAGCCGACGACCATCGCAAGAAAGTCAAGCTGGTTGGCCTGAGGTTGTAATGTTGAATTTGAATAGATTTAATGTGAATAAGTAAAAAAATATTGTTTTGTTTAGGAGGAACGGAATTATTATCAGCAGGGACTTCATCCCGAAGCTGCTTTGATGCATCGCAACCGATCTCGTTCGCCGTCTCCTGCTCGGCATTTGCGCTCCCCTTCGCCACCCCACCATACCCGTGCTCGTTCTATTACCCCGATTGGTAGATCGGTATCGCCGAGAAGAAATGCGCACGAAATTGGTTTTTCTGGTGTAGCAACTGATGTCGTTGACATAGCGAAACAAGAGGGTTACATTTCGCGAAGTAGACGTACGTCATACGTAGAGATGATGGAAACATTGCGATGCAGATATGTAGATATAAATTAATTTTATTTATTTCGTATTTCCATTTAGCTCGCTTTCGCAGTCCGTTGCGACGTTTGTGCGATAAGCCCGTTTTATCTCCCGCTCGGAGTCGCAGCACCTCCCCCGATGTCAGATACCAGCCTGGGCGCTTCACTACCGCACGATCACGAACCCCTAGTCCGAATCCGACGCCGACTAAAAGCGAATATTACCGGACCACTGAGTTTTCGCAACCGTCGCGCAGCCCCTCGCCCACGACGCGGATGACACCGACCCAGTCGCGTGCACCTCGCGGCCGCAAACTCCCACCAACGCCCAATAAACCTTCGACGCTGAATCTCCAAGTACGCCTGCCCGAACCAAAAATGAATTTTCCCATCGTTTCACGTTCTCCCACAGTTCCGCAACAAAACAAGTCACCCGGAAACATCAACTTTCCTAAGTTAAATGCTTCACCGACGCACGTGCCACGCTTGCAGATGCCTCCTTACCCTTCGGGCTGGCAACGGCTATCACCAAACGCCAGTCCAGGCCTTCATCGGGGCATGATACAACCCTCCAATAACCTCATCCTGCCAAGGACAAGAGATCCCTACACGGTTCAGAATAATGCCAAGCCCATGTACCGACACGAAGAGCCACTGAGTTTCGAGAAGGCGGCTGCTATAGGACGAGGTAGCGGGGGTCGACAGTTGCCCTCGCCGTTGCCCAATGGGTACAAGCCAGGCCAGAGGATCCACGACCATCCTTCGCAACAAGTGGTTTCAAGAGAATCGAGACATCGAAGCGACTCTGACGAAGATGATTGGTGCTAATCGGTGGCATTGCAATCTCCATTGGTGCTCATTTTTCTCTACTCATTCTTCAAACTGGGAAAATAACAAAAACTTGAAACAAAAACATAATATTTATTTATTTTTCTTGTTTTTCTTCTTATTTATTTTACTTGCCATTTATTTATTTCAGTTCTATTTATTATTATTATTATTATATTATTATTATATTATTATATTATTACCAAAATGTTGTCATTAATTTCAGCACAGTGATCAT
>JAQFZU010000222.1:0-37206 GCA_034696185.1 Henia vesuviana | reverse complement strand
AAAATTTATATTAACAATTCAGAAATACATTAGCTGTTGATGCTGAAAAGTTTTTTGATGAGTCCACTGGAATTTTGGAATTTCCTTTGATTTTCCACGTATCAGATCAAGTATAATTAATTTTTAGAAATGAAAAATGTTATTCCACGAAGTTAATATCGTGTTTTACAGCCGATGATTCTAAAAACAAGTATAAATGCCATAATCAGTAAAACTCAAATCGAATTTGATCCACCCTCCATTGATTTCGGTGAGTGCTACATTAATGAAAGTATCCAAATAGATATAACCATGACTAACATTGGGATTTTAACTCAACAATTCGGCTTTGTTCACGTGTTAAATGTGAGAAAAGAATTTTTTTAAGTATTAAAATTCAATTTTTAATATTTCATTTAACACAACCAAGTGTATAAGCATTGAACCAAATGACGGATTTGGTTTAATTTTGCCCAATGAAACTATAAAATTAAAAATAATTTTTACTCCTGATATTCCTGTGAAATACAACTCAACTTTAACTTGCAAAACTCTTTTCAATAGGTAAATATAGTCTTTAATATAGTCAAATAATTAACTTTTAAATTTGAATTTTTTTTTCAATAGAACATTCACCATTAAATGGACGGGCAACGTTGTTAATCCACCCATTAAATTTTCTCATTACCGAATTTATTTTGCCGCTACTTACTTGAACAATATTTCAACCGCAACGATTTTCATGAAAAACACTAAAAAAGACGAGAAAGGATCGATTTCTTACGAATTTGATATCCCTCACTATTGCCCAGTCAAGATCTCTCCCAATTCTGGTCATATTTTAACGGGGAAAACACATAAATTGAATTTAATCTTTTGCCCTAAAATATTACAACAACAAATCCAATTCGAAGCGATGAATATTATTATGGATTCATTACCGATTGAATCATCAATTACTAATACCACCGAAGAAAGTGTGACTAGCGAATTAACTAGTGCGACCGAAAAATCAGTGGTCACTGACGAAGAGACCAGTAAAAGTAAAAGTTCAAAAGATGAGAAAATTTCAATGAAGATTATATTGCCTAAGTAAATTGTATTAATTTTTATATTTATTCAATTGTCTAAAACCTTTTTCTTTAGTTCTTTGGAGTACAGAAAAGCCATTGAAAAATTGACTTGTGAATTTAATGACAGAGTCGAGATGTATACAATCTCTTGTTACTTTACTGAAGATGAGTTTGATAATGATGGAACTGAGCCAAGATATTCAAAAACTAGACCCGTTAAACTATTTATGTCATGTCCAATATTGAAACCGAAAATGAAACTATTAAGTTTGGAAAAAGTAGATTTTGGTATAATTTCAATGCGAAGTAAAAGTTTTACTACGATTGAGATTTGTAATATCAGTAATGAATTATTGCAGGTATTTATTATTAATTTTTAAAATTAATTAATTATTAATTTTAAGTAAAATATTTAGGTTGAAGCCTATATTGTTAATGTTCAAGAGTCATTTACATTAATGAAACCAAAAATATCAATCCAAGGGAAAAGTATTGGCAAATTCGTTGTCTGTTTCTTTCCAATGGAAGAGAATGAATTTTTCGAAAAACTCGATATTTGTTGCTCTGGTGATGAAATTTTATCGGTCATTTTAGTTGGTCGATCCATTAAACCCGATTTAATATTAAGTTTTATGAAAGATGATTTTATTTTAAATTTAAATTATGCTATTGTGGGAGATTATTCGACTGTTAATTTCACGGTAATTGACGATTTAATTTGTTTTTAAATGGTTTAAATGGTTTATTGTTATAGGTGACTAATCCAACGGATATTGATTTACGTATAAGATTCCAATTCACTGAACATGAAAACGAGGACGATGAAAGTCAGAAGAAAACTTGTATAGTGAATTATAACTATTAAATAATATTATTTTATCGATGTGATTGAATTTAGATTGCATGAATTTTAATGGTTTAAATCCGTTTGCTATTAACCCTATGCAATTTGCGCTCGAATCGATGCAAAGCCAATCGATTATAGTAATTTTCAGTCCAGATCACAATCATCATTTTCTTGCGTGGGTAAAATTGATTTTATTCGATAACTACGTAAGTGATTCTTTTTTCTATTATATAAATCAGTTGATTCCCATTTCTTCATTGAAGGTTTTTCGCAAATTTTCCATCGAAGGTATTGGCAGTAAATCTCAAATGTATTTATCGGGTGGTTTGATAAAGAAGTTCGATACGAGTTTATTATTGTTATCGGATATTAATGGTAGGATTAAAACGTTCCTAATGATATTAATAAAGAAAATATTTTTTACTGTAGCAGTTAGAATGTTTGCTATGGATTACGAGGCGAATAGAATCTCGTTTGGTAAATTTTAAATAATTTTTTTTGAATAGAAATTTGATGTTGGCAATTTATAAGGGCCTTTAATCGATGATGGGAATACAATATGTTTAGTTTTTACTCGTTATAAAGTAGGTAACTACCTCGAAATGATCTACATTCAAAGTCATCTCACGCCTGTCAAAAAAGTATATCTTGTCATTTAATTTAATTATGTAAATTTATATTTCGTATTGTAGCCTGCTGAATTTGTTATCGAAAATTTCCAAAATGTTGAAAAATTAGGTTTTACATTCAACTTAACTAAGGTTAAGTTGTGTTTTTTTCTAATTGAAATGATATTTAATTTATGAATTATTTTATAGGGTATAATTGATATTGGTAAAGCGTTTCGTGTAATGGTGACTTATCATCTCGAGAAGGTATTTTATATTTAATAAAATTTAATTTTTCATGTTATAAAAATATTTTTAATAGTTTGAGAGCTTAACAGCAACTGCAATAATCAAAGTGAAAACAGATACGGCATTATTAAACTTAACAATTTATTTATACGTAAAATAATATGTTATTGTTATATTAAAGGACCTCAATATAATAGTAACCCCAACTTGTAATATATTGTTTTAAAAACTATCGATTTAAATCTGTACAATCTGCTATATAATTATATAAGTTTAAAAATTATTCATTTAAAATAATCCGACTTTTCTTTTAAGCGCGATTTTCTTCCATTGTGGCAGCCTATCGAAATCTGAAAATTTCATCCCAAATAGTTCGATAAAATCGTCTTCTGATAAATAAATCTGCAAATTCCATTCATAAAAATTTGAAATTTTGACATTTAAAGGGGTTTTAATATCCATACCTCTTTTCGAGTTGGATCGATTCCCGGTGGTAATTTTTCGAGATCTTTTTCGGCCAACACGTCAATTGGAAATTTAGGTACATCGGGAACGAATGAAACTCCATTACTTTGTGACTGAAAGTTAAATTTAAATGTATTTATTCATTTAGCTACATATGTGAAGTTGACCCAGCAACTTTCTCATACATACTTCAAACTAACGTTTGAAGTATGCATATTCATATTTAGCAATATGAGAAGTTTGGTCTTTTAGCCCATGTAATACCAGGTGTATCTACTAGTAAGTTAATATACTTACTGTTATAAGCGTTATTCCGGGATTATCTTCTGCCAATTCTTTTCGCATTTGTTCGTAAGTTTTATTATTCTAAATTTAAAAAAAAAATATTTTAGGTTAAGAAAAAAAAGAAAATCAGAATTTAAAATTTACTCACGTTCCAAAGAGATCGGTCCCAAACACCAAAAAATCCAGTAAAATTAGGTGGTTCGAATCCTTGTTTAACTCTATAAATCGCTGTATTCAAATCTCTTCCGCTCGGATCGGTCTTTAAATACTCCTATAAAACGTTTAACAAAATCGATATGAAAATTATGATCAATTCAATTTAACTTACTTCAGCCGTTTTTTCAGCTTTCTGCTTCTCATCAGCATTCGATGTACGTCCAATCCAAATAAAAATCGCATCCCAAGCATCCAAAATCATCACATCTTCTTCTATTAAATCACTTTGATCAAAATCGAATATTTCCTCAACTTTAAAATTCCCGCTCGCATTAGAGCAATGAAAAAGTCGTTGTAAACGTGCAAAATTCGTATCCTATCGTAAAATAATTTTCTTTTAAAATATCAAAATAACATTAAAAATTCAATTTACCTGAAGTCGTTTATCATTCGAATATTTTTCTTTCCCGCCAATCGCGTCCCAGAAATCGTCTTTTTCCTGTCCCTCGTAAACCATATTGGCTTCCCTCGGTGCATCGGCAGCAACTAATTTAGCCATTTCTCTTTCGTCACCCGTGCTTCCTAATCCGGCCCAAATAAACACTTGCGATCCTCTAAACACCACAAAAACATCATTCGAATTCAACGAGGCCGCTCGCATCTCAACTTGAATGGCTCGGGTATTCATTGACGAAGTACCGTGGATTTGCAACATATACGAATCTTTGATCCCTTCATCTTTTTCGTTGACATTTTTATAACCACTTGCTTTACCTCCTTCGAATATGATAAGTCGACCACCGAAAATAGTTAAGAAACTCGGCGGTTCTTTGCCTTGATTAACACGGACTTGGATCGCTGTTCCCCCCAATTCATTATCCATTTCAATAGTTTTCAATGCGGCTACACCACGTTCGTCTGTTGTAGCCTTTTTACCCTGAAATGGATTTTATATATAATTTTTAATATTTTATTTATTACAATTTTACCAGCCAATAGTAAATAATAACGGCTTCTCTGGTACCGGTATTGTACGTGTATTTAACGATGTAACAATCACCACCGAAAAATCGACCGTACATTTTGCGGTCGACGGCGACGATGTCGAAGTTCTCAACTCTCCATACCTGAAATGAAAAATAATAATTAGCAGTTAGTGAAAAAGCATTTATTTAAGGATTTTTTTTTCGTTTATTTCAAGTGAAAATTTAACTGTTGCATGACCACGTTCAAGAGGAATGAACTTTTTCAAGGTAAGCTCGTTTTAGTTTTTTTTAATTAAATAATTTCAATAGTTGAAAGATTAATAGTGACATCACCATTTCTTTAGAAATCAGAAACGTGTAATGATTACATTAAAAAAGAGTTAAACAACATCAGATACAATTTAAAGTCGAATTTTATAATTCCATTCGGTCACGCATAACCGACTTTTTCCACGCGAATGAAATTAACGTGTGGCGAAGGGGCCAAAAATAATTTTGTGTTTTTTTTATTTCGATTTTTTTAAATTAAAGAGAACAAAATTGAAAATTTCAAACCTCTTTTTTCCCGGATCCATCATCAATCATTTGAGTATGTGCAGCCAATTGTTGCGCACTGTCGTGTAAAGTTGCCGCATCGAATTTAGTTTGAACGGTTTTTGCTAATTTAAAAAAAAAAATTAATTTTTAAAAAAATTTAAAATAAATCAAAGTTTATTGAACCTATGCTTCCTCGAGTACTTAATTTCCCCAATCCTACAGTTTGATTCACTTCTTTCCAACCTTGAAAAAGCGCCTTGAATTCGATCGGTTCTCCACCATCGATGACTCGAGTAACTTGAGTATGATGCGGATAACCCTTTTTCTTGATAAAACCTTGTGCATTTCTCATCGCTTCTGTTCTTTCCTTTTGATTCGCTCTTTTGCCAACCCATACCCATATCCCATTTGGACCATTATCAACGATAAACGAATCTTGCGATATTAAATCTCTTTGATTCAATGGACGTGTTTTTAATTCGGTCACTTTAAGTGTACCGCCTTCATCCGAGCATCGGTATAATTTAAGCTCGTGTAATTGTTTTTTCTCAACTATTTCATCCGACACTGATTCATTGTGAGATTTTATCTTTTTACTCGCGAGTGGAAGAAACTTGTTGAAATACTGGGAAAATTTTTTTTTTTAAGTTATTAAAAAAAATTTTATGTTAATGAATTTACTTCTTTTTCAGTGTTTGGAAGATTATTTTCTTGTCCATCTTCTACAATTAAGGTGTTACTCGTCGAGCCGTGTTCGGATTTCAACTTGAGACCCACTTTTGCAGCCTAAAGTAATGTTTGTTAATGATTTATGGTGTTAATAAAGTTAATTATACCTGAATTTTTTCCATGTTATTCGCGAATTTGCCTACCCATATAATTACCACGTGTTTCGTATCGATTATAAATACATCACCATCGTTCATTAATTCCCACGTAATGCTACTTAGCTGTTAATCAATTTTAAATCTCAATTAATTGACTTAATTATTTTTAATGAATTAAGTTTTAAAACCTGTCTGACAACAGGACGTCGTTTGCCTTTAATAATGTACATGAGCGGCTCGAAACTATCCAGGACATGATGGAATCCACTCGCTACACCTCCTTCTAGTAATCTATTATTTTAAAAAAATTTAATTAATTTGTTATTTTATTTTTAAAATTAATTTTTTTAAAACCTAATTCCGTCTTTAAAGTAAGCGATAAAACGTTTGGACTCAAAACCCTGAACTTCTCTATGTTGCACTGGAAGACCATTCAAATAGTCGTCCAGTTCTACGGTTTTTATTGCCGCCACACCTGCTTCATCCTAGAATATTAAATTAGTATTTATTTAATTATTTTCCGTGCTAGAATTATAATTTCAAATTGCCTGTGATGTTTCCTGCCCGAGCCAAAAGTGAATGTGAATGTCCAATGAACGTTTAGCCTCTTTAACCTGATGTTAATAAATTTATATTTAAAAAAAATTATTTAAAAAAAAAAGATTACTTTTGTGTTTACGCTTCCCGGATCGCCGTATTCAGCCATCTATTGATTTAAATTTGCAAAAATGTTTGAAAAATTTTTATGAATTTTTTTTTAAAACTTACGCTTAAGATGACATAAGAATCGCCCATGTAGAATGCGCCGTATTTTTCCTTAGGAACTGGCACTATGTGCAAATTCTAAAGTATCAAATTATGTTATTAAATTTCAAGTTATATACATTTCGTAAGGTGATTGTCCCTAATAATTACCTCGATTCTCCATATGATAAAACAAGTGCTATTTTTAGGTATTGCTCGGAATGCGACATCGGCAACAGCCATTTTTCCCTGTAAAACAAATCATCGAACCGAATAAAAACAAAAACAGTAAAATTATAACTTTTCACAGAAAATTTAAAATTTACCACACTTGGAAGGAAAATTGAATAAATTGATGAACTCAAAATCCCTCAACAACACAAAAATTGTTTCAACCCCTAACTTCAAATGTTTCTTATCTTCACTTTATTATCAATGTTTTGTGTTTAATGATAACGTTTGTGTTATCTAATGGAAATGCACATGTTAAAAAATAGAAAACGAAAAATTTTAAAATAAATTTTTAATCGATTCAGTCGATGTTACTTTAAAACAATTTTAGAAACAAATTTTTTTTAGAGAGCCAAAAAGAGTGATAATTCGAATATTGATGATGACTAACAACATAAGGGAAATACGAAGTGCAACTACCTGAGTGGAACGCCCTACACCAAGGGCATAAAACTGCCACAATTTTTATTCCTAATATTTAATTCATTTAATAGAATTTTATAGTCCACATTTTTACATGCGGAAACCTCAAAAAAATTCTTTAAATAATTAAAAAAAAATTTACAAAATATTTACCCATAAAATTAATTGCTAAAAAAAATAAAAATAAATTTTGGTAATTTTTACGTTACAGTTGAATTACTGTTTTTAAAAATGTGCAGGAAAAACTAGAAAATTAAAATGAAAACGACCTTGCAATAAGACACTTAAGAAATGTTACCTGTAGGCTGTCAGACGAGTGACGACTGGACAAGGACGAACCATCATAAAATGATTCGTATCCATCATTGAAAATCCCCATAACTAATTTCTATTGTGACCAAATTTGCACGTTTTTCGTCAGTTAAAAAAAAAGCCGTGTTTCTTTACGAACAGACGGAACACAACTGACGTCCCTTAAAAAGCACCTTTTCACATCCCCTCCGTCTCACCCGAATGAATGCGGCGACACGCAAATCCAGCACACCGTAGCTAGACTGGTTTGGTTCCGCCGAGGGTGAAATCCGGAGCCGGTATGTAGATTATGAGAGTGGATCTTTTGTAATCCTTTAATACCGAAAAACTTACCTTCACACAGAAGCTACTATTGCGAGACTGAGGTGTACCCTCGAGGCTTTAGAAACAGTCCTTGAATATGCATTACAATAGATATAAACAGCAAAAGGAAATAATAGTCAAATCTGATTCCCAAGTGCAAATGAAACTTGCAATGACATCATTTGAAAAGTAAACAAAACAAATGGGAAAAATGTTACCTGATTGTTCTTGAGTAATGTCATGCAATTTGTATGTGAAGGGCGTGGTAATTTAATCGCACAGTAAATGAATGATAATTTTTCGGATTTTTAATTCTAAAAAATTTAACTTTCAATTGATATTGGATATTTTTCTCAAGAATTTAATTTTTATTTTACTCATTATTTCACTTACTCGTATTACTTTTGGAATAAAGTATACAATCACTGCGCACGAAAGGCGTTTTATTTATGTATTTAAAATAAATATTTATTTTATTAATTGCTTCGTACCTTTGTCTCGTCATGTTTCCTTCTTGTACTTGTAAAAGGCCAAATGGATGTCGATGAAGGGCGAAATTTAAAGAATCCTTGAATGCAATTTCCCATACAAGAGAAAATCATGAAATTCGCTAGTCCTATGAGTTTTGCAGTATTGAAAGTGTTGAAATTAGAAAATTACAGTTGTTGCAGATGGTCAACATGTTCAGCAAAATATCCTCTAGCGGTCATAATACTTATTTAATAAAATATAAACTCAGTTTGGAATTGATTTTTAATAATTTATTTAAGCATTGTTTACATTTATATTTGAAATTATAATGAATAAACAACAATTAGATTTTGAGATGTTAATTGTGGGATTTACAAATGATTTTTTAATTTGAATTTTGTACTAAATTTAAGTAGGTCAGAGATTCCCAGGAAATAACCCGAGTTTCAATGGACTTAATGGGCATGGGATAATTAGAAATTTTCCCAAACCAAAAATTAATTAATTATTTTTTATTTATTTGGTGAGTAATAAAACAATAAAAAATTGTAAATAAATATTGATTTTCCAGCGAAAGTAGATAAACTGAAATTGTTCTGTTTACTTTCAATTTTCAGGGAAAAACTTGTTGCGCTTATCTGCCGTACTTTTGTGACTTTTAGAAGATTGTCGCAAACGCCATCTCTTAATAATATTTCGAGTTTATTGTAATTTATTGTATAATGGTCGCCATGCTGCGAGCTCCAGAGGCTTAAGATGTTTCGTTTGGGATATAAAATATCCCGACTTCATTCGACTTTAAATAATTCCTCGCCGAAGCTTTTTCGAAGAGAATGTCCATTTTGTAAAAATGCTATTTTCTATTCCCCATCATTAAATCCTCAAGGTAACATTGGATTATCGCGCCTTGGATTTAAAATAACTATAAAACCGGTTGATATTTAATACATATATTTTTATATTTATAGTTATTTATCATAATAGTTATTTTTTCGGTCGGTTTTTAACGACCCGGGCCAGACCACAAGTAACTGTAAAAAGAAAAAGCAAGAAAAAAACGACATTTCAAAAATACGTTGAACTTATTCAAAGTAAGCAATTAAATATGAAATTAAAAAAAAACTTGTTTTTGATTATTAACATTTTATATTTTTTTAGTTAGTGAAAAACATACCAAAGAAAGTTTAGAAGTGAAAGCGAAATTAAAAAAATCAACAGCTGATAACACTTTAAAGCAATTTGGGGTTTCAACATCAATATTAAGGAAAAATGTCGATTCCAAAAACTTGGAACAAGGAAAAATCAAAAAAGATAAAACTTCTGAAATCATCGATTCCCGACTAAACCCCAAGGTTGAATTACAGCATGGGAAAGTAAAATCTGAGACTGAAAAACTTATTTCTTTAATGTAAGATTGTTTCGTAATAATAGTTCCTTTGACAACTGTATTAATTATTTGTTGTTTAGAACGAAAAAACTGACTGATGAAGAAATCAAAAAACTCGAGAAACGAATTCGCAAACAAAAAAGTCTTTTACCTTTTATAGATGTTTGTGGATACACAAATAAAGTAAAACTTGGTATTTATTGTTTTGATTAAATTTCTAATGATTAAATTATATTTTTTGGTTAGTTAAATTTAGCATTTTCGTCTTTAATTTCGTATCACGACAAATTTCAATCAAATGGCTCTATACCAAACGATGTTAAACTTTATAATTCTCTTCTCGAATCATTGGCGGCCAAAGGAAATTACAATCAGTTGTGTCGAATTATAAATATTATGTTATCGGTGAATATGAAACCAAATTTACAATCGTATGCATACGCTTTGGAATGTGCATATCGAGCAAAAGCATTTGACAAAATCGAAATAATTTTGCAAAAAATTAAATCACATGTAAATGAGAATAATTTAAATGCTGTGCTGACTAGAATATAATTATTTTTTTTGAATTTATTAGGACTTGAATGTCGATAATTTATTGCTCGAATGTAAATTTGTTAAAGATCAACGAGATGTTGTGTTAAAGGTAAAAAAAATTATTTTAAATGTAATTAGAATTTAGAATTTTAATTTTTTTTTCAGGCAATTAGATTGCAAATAAACGACTTCAATCCTATCAAACCTGAAATTCCTTGTCACTATATTTGCGATTTGTTGAAGAAACTGAACGAAAATAGACCAGAAGTAAATTAAATAAAAAAAATAATTGGATAAATATATGGCCAAATAAATTATTTGAATTTTTAGGATAGGTTTAATAGCCCTTTGGGACCAGAATTAAGCAAATTAGATTTTCAACAACTTACCAACCAGCAAATTAAAATAGAAAAAGATGGATTTAAGAAAGTACAACGAATTGACAACATGTCTGCTCCTGATCAAAAGACCAAAGCTTATGTAAATACATACAAATATAATAAAAATATATAAAATAAAAAATTGTGTAATTTCAGAGGAAAAAATTAGACGACTGTGAGTCGGCCTGGAAATCAACAATGTTAAATAGTTTTAAAAACAAACTGAGCCAACTGAGCTTCGAAGCTGAACGTAATTTAATTTATTTTAAACATTATCTTTGATTTAAATTCATATTGTTTCAGGCAAAAGGAACAGAAAAACAGATTTATATCCCTTTCTTCTTAGTTTGAAACCAGAAGAATTTGCTGATTTGATGTTTAGGGTAAAACAATGAAGTTAAATCTTATATTTTGTATTTAATTAATATAATTATTAGGAATTTGTTGCTATCGCTCAATTCTCGGAAACTTTTAGTCCAATGATGGTTGTTTTACACAATAATTTGGGAACTAAAGTTATGGAAAAATATAATGTAAATAAAAAGATTAATAATGGAGTTTACGAGCAGGTTAGTATTATTTTTTAAATTTGAATTTAATTTTACGAGATTATTAATGAATGTAAAATTATAGACAATGAAAATATACGAGGCATATTGTAAATACATGGCTGATCCTAACTTAACATCTCAGTATACTTCTAGAGAATACTGGACAAAACTGAAAGAAAAATATACCGATGGACCAGATATTGTACCAAAATTCTAAAACAATTAAAAGTTGAAACTCATATATTTTCTGTGTTTTTTTTAGGATGTTCCTGATATCATTTGGCCTCCGTCAGTTCGTATTGGAGTAAGTTTTTTAATGAAACTTACTGTTATCATTATTTAATATTTATTATTATGAAATAGATTGGACAGTTTTTATTTGAAATTATTCAAAAGGACGTGAAATTTGATCTAAACGTATTAAAAAACAAAAATAACGAGAAGTAAGAAAATTTAATTTTGTATATATCAAATTTTTTAATTTTTATTTATTTCCAGAAATTTAGTATCAGCATTTTACACTGTTTATCGCAATCATGACGTAGTTAAGCAACGAGAAGAAATCAAGGTATTTAAATAGCTTTATTAATAAATTAAAACATTGAATATAAATATTGATATTTTAGCCTCATCCCGGTTTAAGTAAACTCTACAGATTAGCGAAACGCGAACATCTTATATTCGATGCAAATTTTTTACCTATGGTTTGTCCACCTGTTCCATGGACTTCAATTCAAAGCGGCGGTTACATCCTAACTCCAAGTTAGTATTCACAATTAATAATTTTAATTACGATTTATTATATGCTGTAATATTGATTTCAGCACAATTAATTCGGCAACCAGGAATGCAAATAAACCATCAATTGGATCGTTTGAATCAAACGAATATTCAAAATGTTTATCCGTGTTTAGATTCTTTAACTGCTGTAGGCGAAGTTCCATGGATCATAAACAAATCCGTAATATTTAATCTAAATTTTATCACAACTTGTTCAAATTAATTTTTTTTAGGTTTTCGATGTGGTAATAAATGTATTTTTAAACAAGGGGAGCGAAGAATTAGATATTCCGCAACCTTCATCAGAATGTCCTCCAATACCAAAAATAAATATGTAAAAAAATAATCGTAATATTTATTTTACGATTCTAACAATTATTTTAATGAATTTAAAGTAAAATGTCAAATCTTGAAGTCGCAAAAACATTGCTAGAAAGGAGAGAATTGAAGCAGAGAAAGGATGAAATGTTCAGTTTATGGTGTGAAATGTTATATAAACTATCAATCGCTAACGAGGTAAAAATCAATTTAATTATAATATCAGTTTAATTTATAAAAATTCGAATTTTTATATTTAAGTTTCGCGATAAGATTTTATGGTTTCCACATAACATTGATTTTCGAGGTAGAGCTTATCCATGTCCACCGCATTTAAGTCATTTAGGTAATGATGTATCTAGAAGTATTTTATTATTTGCGAAGGGAGAACCGTTAGGAGAGAAAGGCCTCGATTGGCTTAAAATACATTTAATTAATTTAACTGGACTTAAAAAGAGGTTTGTGATAATTGTTTTACGTTTATATATTCTTCAATTATTTATAAATCGACAAAATCAGATGTTCGATGCAAGAACGACTCGATTATTGCAATGGAATTATTCCAGAAATATTGGATTCAGCTGATAAACCATTAACCGTAAATCTCGATACGAATTTATGTTTTATCGTGTTAAATTGGGATTTTACTTAGGGAAACGGTTGGTGGAAGAAATCGGACGAACCATGGCAGACTTTAGCTACTTGTATGGAAGTGGCTAAAGTTTTACGATCGCCCGATCCAACTTCGTACATTTGCCATTTTCCTGTGCATCAAGATGGTTCCTGCAATGGATTGCAACATTACGCAGCTTTAGGAAGAGACATCGAAGGTGCCGAACAAGTTAATCTGAGGCCGAGCAATAAGCCGCAAGATGTTTATAGTGGGATTGCAGAAATGGTAAAATAAATATTATTTTTAACGATTACTTATTTATCTATAAATTGGTATCGAAGGTCGAAGAAGAGCGTAAAAAAGATGCAGCATCAGGTTTAAAAATTGCGAAAAAATTAGAACGGCATATTTTTAGGCGAGTAGTGAAACAACCAGTGATGACAACGGTTTATGGGGTCACTCAGTACGGAGCACGGCATCAAGTAGTACGTCAATTGGAGGAAATTCCTAATTTCCCAAAAGAATATATGTTTCAAGCTGCTGGATATCTCGTTAGCAAAATTTTTCGATGTTTACAAACAATGTTTACAGCAACCAAGGAAATTCAAGTGATTTAAGTTGTTATTCGCAAGTTTCAAAGTAGTAAAATTTTTTTTATTTTTTATTTAGGGGTGGTTTACTAAATCTGCGAATCTTATTACGCATTCCAAAAAGCAGCCTGTGGAATGGGTGACACCGATTGGTTTTCCAGTTGTTCAGCCTTACTTTAAAATCAAACCAATTTATGCTGAAATTGTAATTAATTAATAGTATTTATTATTATTATTTTATTAATATTGTTTTTAATTTTTTTTAGAGGAAAAAGAAGATTTTAATTAGAACTGAAGAGTAAATATATTATATTTTATTAAGTGTTATTATAAAGTTATAAATTTTTTATTTTTAGAATACCAGATACACGAAAACAGACAAATGCCTTTCCACCTAATTACATTCATTCGTTAGATTCATCGCATATGATGTTGACTGCATTGTTTTGTCAGAGGTATTGTTATTTAAATTAAAATTATTTTTTTTTTTATATTTAATTAAAATTTTTATTTGATTTTTAGGAAAGGTGTAACCTTTGTTTCCGTCCACGATTGCTTCTGGACGCATCCTAACAACGTAGAAGAAATGAATAGGGTATAAATTATCACCAATAAATTTATATTGTTTGAGATGTTTTATAATTTTGTTTTTAATCGGCAGATATGTAGGGAACAATTTGTTGCTCTTCACAATGAACCGTTATTGCAATTATTATCAGAATTTCTTGTGAAGACTTATTGCAGGTGCAATTTATTAAAAAAAGAAATAATCCAAACTTTGATATTAAAAATGGAAATGTTTTGTTTTCAGTGGAGAGGATTTAATTCAAATGGATAAAAATTCCATGCAACAGTTTTATGAACTGTATAGGTTACTATCGACAGTTCCTAGGAAAGGTTTATTTGATTTAAACGAAGTTCTTAAATCGACTTACTTTTTCAGTTAATTTTTAATGTAATTGTTTTGTAAATGTAGTTGATGTTATTGTGGGACGTTGTCCTTTGAATAAATATTTTTAGAAAAACAATTAAGTTTATTCTGCCTGTGGTTATGTAACATTCGAAGTAACCGCTCCTCAAATCGATTTTTCACATAAAGTAATAACGACAAATACGGAAATAGAGTTTAAACATTTTATTTTTAATTATAAAATTGTGTAATAAATTTACTCTTTGACTGATTAAAGTATAAAAACTCAATTCAATTATTATAATCTCAAAATAAATCTAGCAAAAACTTCCGTATATAAATCTTTAGTAAGAATATCGATAACTAAAAACCCGATTCGCCATTAGTCGATATAATATCGATTCTTCATTGTGAAAATAAAAAAGGATGGTTGATTCCTAAGCTGAGCCTGATAGACAGGCATGTGTCAACGTTACTGCTAGAATTTTTACATAAAAGAAAAATGGATAGAAATGGGATTGAGAACCTGCCCGAAGAAGTATTCGAATACATTTTAAGTTTGCTTTCGCCGTACAGAGACTTGAAAAATTGTATGTGTGTGTGCAAAGCGTGGAGAAAATATATAAAAGGTGGGCATATTGTGTGTGTTTCTCTTTATTTTTCAGTCACACAAAATCTGAAATTTACTATTCTTTCTAGATGTTGTTAGACGAATGCAACATGACTTTCAACGTGCCATAGTAGACATGAATATCGATTGGTGCGAATTAACACCAGATCCTGGTCCAACAATCGCAAAACGATATTCGCACAGTGCGTGTTGTATTGGAAGTTCAATGTATATATTTGGAGGTTGTACCACTACGAGCACAACATTTAACGACTTGTGGAGGCTGGATTTAGCAAATAGAGAGTGGATTAGACCACTGGCCACAGGTTTATCCAGTAAACTAACACTTTCTATTCGTATATTCATCTTTTTTCTTTATTTGTATAGGAACATATCCCAGTCCAAAAGCGTGTGCTACGATGGTTGTTTACGACGATAATTTAGTTTTATTCGGTGGCTGGACCCATCCTTCATCATATCCGTTACATCAAGCCTGGAGATTATTTAATCAATTGCACATATTTAGCCCAATGGACAACAGATGGACATTAATTCCAAATTCGGTACCTGCAACTTCACGTTCGCAACCCCCTGGAATAGCTGGGCATTCGGCTTCAGTTCACGGCGATTTAATGGTTGTTTTTGGTGGATTACAAAGGCAAAGTAATGGGCGTCCTTATGCTAGGTAAATATTTTGGTTTTTTAATATTACAGACGAGATTAAAGTTTGATTTGTTGCAGTTCTAATGATTTGTGGGTGTTGAATTTAAAAGCGATGTTATGGAGAAAGCAAGAAACGAATGTACTCTCACCTCGGCCTCGCTATGGACAATCACAAGTACAGTTTTTTGTTAAATTTATGGGAATATTGATTTATATTTATATTTATTTCGTTAAAAGATTTATGTTGATCAATTTCACGCTTTAATTATTGGTGGATGCGGTGGCCCAAATATGGTAAGTATTTCTTTGTTGAAAATAATTTTTATTTTTTTAATTGTAAATTAAATTTTAGGTTTATAACGATATTTGGCTTCTATCAATGGAAGATGAATTACTTTGGAAATGGACTCAACTGAGTATCAGGAACCCAGACAACGCAGCACCGCACTTATGGTGCCGACCTGCATGCAAAGTAAATTAATTTTGAAAATTTAAATTTAATTAATTAACGAAATTAAATTTTAAGGTCGGTGACAAAGTAATAATTTTAAGCCGGAGTTTGAATTCGAAAGCAACACTCACAAGTTTGAGTGGCCAAATGCTTCGACCCGCAATCACGAGAGTCTGGATTCCACCTTGCTCAAACGAAGCTTCACTTTCATTTCTTGATCAGCCTAAACACAGGTTAAATAATTTAATCCCATAAAATTTTTAAAAATTTTATAACATTTTAATGTCACAGATCGCCATCACCTGCATCAGGTACAAAAGATAATTGCGTGAACGGCAAACGAGGCACTTTTCGCAAACCATCAGTACCAAAATCATTTGATCAAAACGAGCCTGGATCGAGTCAAGGATTCGGACTCAAACTTGACCACGATTCAAAACCATTTGGACAAGGGAACGATGCTCCTTCGTGTTCCCGAACACCCCAAAGAAATTCACCGTTACCTTCAGTTCGCATAAACCCCATGGCCAATCGAGAAAGACAATTAGAGGGTTTGCGAAGGATGGAAGAACGCATTAAAAATTTATCTAAACGTCAACACGCAGTCGGTCCACCAATCCCACCACTTCAATCGACACCCAATTTGAAACCGGGTCCAAGAAATCCAATGACACTTTATGTAATCGACATAAGTCAAGTGTTGATTGATTTCAGTGTTACTTGGTTACCGCCGAGAGGTCAAAATCAAGGTCCAGAAGACACGTCGTTACATACATTAGTGATTGGAAGAGGTGAATTAATTATGTTTGGCGGCATTCATAAGGATCCTGGAATGGCTGTTTCAGGTAATGGAAATGCAAATGTTCCCGAAAGTGTTTCGAATAATGTTCATTTTTTGCGAGCTAGAAAATGGGTGATTTAATGATCAAAGTATTACATTTTGTTTGAAAAATATTTATTAAGAATCCGAAATTTTATGTTTTAAAATTTTGAATCTGGAAATTTTGGATTGATTTTTGTTTTATGTTTAAATTTTGAACTTTAGTACTACTTTTAATTAGTTGAATGAATTAATGAATTCATTGTATAATTTAAACTTTTTTTTGTATTTTTAGAGTGAGAATTAGTATTGTCATGCCATTCCAAATTGTGTTTAACGTATTAATAGTGACTTTTTTTTCTTCTTTTGCTCAAAGATGGTGAGTTTTGAATAAATTAGAATGTTCGAGAATAACATTCTAAGGTTATTTTTAGTGGTTTGATTGATTTCTTTTTCGAATTTATTATTTAGTTTGTTTTTAACGAATTTTTTGTATGGAAATTTGAAAATGTCAAAATGAGATTGTTGATAAGCCTTCTTATCATAGCGAATTTAATGTCACGTCTATTCATACACAATTCACAACACAAGAAGAATAATTACTTTCGGTCTTAATTAAAACCAAAACAATAAGAGAAATTAATTTTTATACTTTTTTTTGGAGCTTAAAACTTGTGTTTGTCACTTTTTAAGGTAAGAGACAATGAAATTAGATTAACAGTTCTTTATTCTCATTACAGTTTTCATTAAGATAATTATAGCTTTATTTGTGTTAATGCTACAATTTATATTATATATTTAATTACTTCTGTTCACACATACATACCGTTTACTAATCCAATTTTTCAAATGACTTTTTCTGCTACATTCTTTATTCTAAATCACATTAAACAAAATTAATGTTAATTTAAAAAAAAAAATAGTTAAAATTAATTGAATTTTACGACTCGAGAAACAATTATAAACTGAAATTTGTTTTAACATTCACCATTTAATAATGAATTTAAGGCATTATACAAAATACATGAAATCGAAAGAATAAATTGAAAAATAAATCCCATATCATTTCATTCATTACCTACACTGAAAATAAACGCTCATTGTTTTATTCTATATATCAACAAGTTAAAAATGAAAATGAATTTCATACAACTGAATATATTTCTTTTTTTATTTTAAAATTTATAAGCTGCACTCGTTCATAAACTGAGCAGTGATTTTTTTTTCAGGATAAGATTTCTTAAGAAAATTAAATACATTGCATTGAGCTTTCACGGTGAGATCCATTTTAGAGACTATACTTAAGCCTCATAAAGACAGCCAATAACTTGTTCTATTTAAAGCTATACATTTACTTGTGGCTTGTCTTAGTTGAACAAATTTCTTGAAAAAGGAAATCGATATTGAACTCCCTTATTTCCAAACTACATATTATTATATTCTGATTATATGTATATACATTGCAGTATTGAAAAATTCACCAGGGAGTAAAAAACGAGAAATAGCACTGAAGTCACGTTATGGGTGTTGTTGATAGTTGCAGCCCAATCCCCTATAGGAAAAAAAATAGAATTAAAGCATTAGTTCCTTTTTTTTATCTAAAATTGTTTTTTTTTTGGGAGATAAAATTTTTTTTTGTTATCGACTATTGTCTGCAGAACCGCGATTTGTATTCAACATATCTTTGTGCGAGATTTAGAATTGCATGAATGAACAATGCGATTTTATATATTTTCACAGGTGTCATCCAAAAATTCGTGGCAAATGTATTAAATGTTCTCATTTTAAAGCGACGCTAGTAATTTGATTAAATTATATAATTGGTTCCTCTTAGGGCTCAATTAAAGTCATTCGGCTTGTCTCGGGGTAATCGATTATGGTAACTTCTTGAATAATTTTATTTAATTGTTTAGAATGTTATCGCGAATCTATTTAATTATTGTAAAACCAAATTTTAGTAATGTAATTTTATATTGAATTTACAATTAAGGTGTGGTGATATTGACTGAATAGTATGTGATTGGGATGTGCAAATTAGCAAATAATTCTTAAATTGAAAAAAAAAAATCTTAATGGACTTCTAATATACATTTAATTAATTCAAGTAAACTGAAACTGACTTCATTTTTATTTATTATCTATTTTCATACGATAAACCTATACATTCATTAACCTTAATAACCTGCGAAAGGCACGAGCCATCTACCATTTGGGTATAACCATTAACACCAGCTGCTTATACTGCCACTTTCAAACAAGTGTAAGGTACCCATTATACCCTAGACTCACTAAAATATTATTGAATTACCAAAAACCCTATATTACGTTTTATATATTTTAAAACAATTATTATTTACCTCAATGTGAATAATTAGTGTTGGGTATCCCAAATATCATTAAATTGAGTTTTAACACAAGTTTTACTTGTTTAAATAGCAAAGAATTTGATCATTTAATTTGCAGGAGTTAATGATTTATGGCTAATCTTAAATTTGACCAACACGTTATTTAAAACCGAACTCGTAAATTTATTGCGGCAAAAAAGCGAGTCAAATCCAAACCAGGTTTGCCTTTAAAAATGTTTAATCGTTCGAAGGTAATATCCAAGGTTATTGACCTAATTGTGAGAGAGAGTTAAAAAAAGAAAAATAATTTACTCTTGGGTGGAGATTGCAGTGCAAAAATCACTAAAATCTCGCAGCAGTCGTGAGCCGAAGAAGCTCAACTTACAAGTGATTTCAACGAGAGCTATAAAAAGAACGGAAGCAAACAATCTTGTCGCTCGTTTCCTTTTACAATTTTGGTTATCACGAGATACCAACGAAAGTCGAAATAAAGGTGAAAACTATTCTCTCGATGCTAACTCTCAATCGACTTCAGCGCTGCTGTTCATCAACGACGCCTCAATGCATTTGTTCGGTCTAAACACGTTTTTCTACAATTCGATTACGAGACATTTAATAGGATTTAAATTTTTTACGCATTGTTTTGGATTTGTAAATCGTGTGAAAAATAGTTTTTTTTAAAAAAAAATAAAAATAGTGAAAAGTGTTTATTGTATTGATTTTAGATTTATGTATTTTGAATGGGTAAAAAGAATTGTTTTTATCACGTTTCTTACTTACCTGTACCGATCTGTGATTCTTTCTCAAAGTATAACTCTTTGAACCCATCACCAGATGCATTTCTGATGACAAGTGCATTATTTTTGTCTTCATCCCGATAGTAGCGAGCGAGAGAGAAATGGGGAAAAAATAATAGGAAAATATAGGAGAGAAAGAAAAAAAAAGAAGAAAAAAGAAAAAAAAAATATCAAAAGCGTGAAAACAAACAACTTTTCTCATACACTTCGAGCACTTCAAAATTCCAAGCACAAAGACGAGAAGGGCTTTTGGCATTTCAACACTGCAAACACCCTCGATGCAAGAATCTTAATGCGTTTTGCTTTTCTCCGAGGAATACTTAACTTACCTATCTTCGGAGGCAATATAACCCTATCATTACTGCGTTATTATAAACAGGCCAAATTAAATACTCCATTGTTTAATCTCTTGAGATAAAATTTTATCTCTTTTGGGAATGTAATTTTTGGTGCAAATTTTGGTTTAATTATAATATTTTTCTGAGAGAATTAATTTGTAAAAGATTAAATTAAATAAGTGGAAATTTATACCTTGTTGGGATTGATTCATTCCCATGAAACTTTCGGCATTACTCGACTCGGTATTCACACGTTGAGTTATACTTTCGTTAGGATAAACGGGTGTAAATTGTACGGTGTGATATTGGCCTGTGGGAAAAAGAATTTAAGGGTTTTTCAGATAAATTTTACTAATTACAAGTGGTTAAAATGGCTATAAACGACCACTAACAAATCAAAATACAAGAAATGCAAACCAAAATCGTACTATTTGTTTTGATAATTGTCGTCCTTCCTTCATCAACTTCAGTTTTTATACTTGTCGATGGCATATCAAAAACTATTATAAATATAAAGAAATTTAAAAAAATAATTTTTTTATAATTTATAATGTAAACGACCTCTTAATCGGACTGAGCCTTGAGCTTCACCGAGTGAGTTTTTCGATACGCAATTATATGTTCCGAAATCTTTGAACTCAAGTTGACGAATGACTAAACGCATGATGAATTTGAAATGAGCTGTAGGTGTTTCGGTCACAATATGCCTCGATCTGTTCATTATGATATCCACATCTCGTATCCAATAGTTTGAGCCACTCGGCGATACTTCGACGAAGCATTCGAGCTCTACTTCGGTCCCCAGGGGAGCACCCACTAACTGATTGGGAACTTTAATAATAGGTGGAACTAACATTGAAAAGTAAAAATTTTAAGTATTTTAAAGCGAATTAGAATTTTAGAAATACTTAACAGTTCACTTGAAGGCTAACTCGCTTGCTGACCGAAGGGGGGATTCCATTTGACGCGATACATAAGTAAACCCCCATATGTCGCCGATGGACACGGCTAATATTCAAACTCTCCGTACTCACAAACTCAACTATTTAAAAAAAAAATAAAAAAAAATAATTTTCTTCAATAAGAAATTTTAAAAATTTGAGAATTTTGAACTTTAAAAGAAAATATTTCAAGCAATCAATCTTTCTCCTTTTGTTTAGACATTCCATAAATTCAATTGAAAAAGCAGAAAGAATTTTTAAAAAGGTTCGGGTGAAGTTTGAATGCACAAACTTAAGCTTTAATTTAAATGGCAAGTTTGAATCATTAATTTTCGAAACAAATACTAAACAGCCCCGATGACTAAGATCAATGGATTAAGTAGAAAAAAAATTTTCAAAATAAATTAATCGAAAGAAATAATTTGAAAAAAAATATTATTAATGATAGAATTAAACACGAATTAATTGGAGAATAATAATTAATTATATTTTACATACCTTTTTTTCTTTTTTTATTCTCTAATCGCAAGCCAATGAGTTGATTATCCTCTCGTTTCCATATAATCTTTGGTTTCGGATAACCAATTGCCTTGCAAGTCAAAGAAACACTTTCTCCTTCGTTGACCGACACATCGTGACTCGTTTCATTCCATTTGATATCAGGTGGAACTAATTTCGAAATTGAAAAAAATAATAATTTTATTAATTTTCGATTTTATTACCCGTATAATGTTGCGAGCGCCGCTTGAAAATTCCGGGAAGATTTATTGAAAAAGCTTTTCATATTCTAATCCAAACAAGTTTAAATTGGTCATTGCATTTCTCGAGGGAAATCAGAACACATTAAACCGAATGCAAACACTTTACGAAAACCCGAAAAGAATAAGTGCCGGTTCACCGTACTCATGAATACACCTCTTTCTGCACTATTAAAACCGCAATACCACGAGCAACTTGTTATGGACAAACCCGCTAATAACAGCCTCTTTCGCAAACACCGTCGGCTCTATAAATTATAGGCTTTAACTTTATAAAAGAGAATATTTACAATTCAAATTATTCCACGTGAGTTGAATAGAAAATGCATTATAACATTTTTAAATTTTTTTTCTTTTTTAAATATTCAAACATTTATTCACCCTGGGAAACTACATTGAGATTCATGCAGCGGTTAATGTAATTCCAACATTTGTTTTTTTTTCTATATTCATTCTTCACACCTGACACCTTGACACCTGCGTCAAATAGCCATAATCACCAGCCTTTTGGGTGTATCTTTTGGGCGAAATCGCGCCGCATTAGAGCGAGAGATAATTGTAGATAAAAAGAGGTAATCGAGAATTTAACAGTAATTATTACTTACTTACGACTTCGAGGTAGCCGTATTGGTGTTTCATAGGCGATGTGTTGATTTGGCACATGTAGAAACCGCGATCTTTTTCCTTGACCGAATCGATGTGAAGATTCCATTGCCGCAATCCGTTATGTGAAGTCCGTATTCGAGAATTGTGCGTTATGACGTGGGTATGGATCGTAAGAATAGTGTGCGAATCAGATTTAAGCCACGCTATCTAATTACATAGAAAAATTTTAAAACTTCAAATTAGTGAATATTTTAAAAATAGTTTACTCTATTGCCCCCAAGTTTATCCACGATGCAGGACAATTTTGCATCTCGGTCGATAGGCACCGTCACATTCTGAATGGGTTCCGCGAAATAGGGTTCCGTAGTCACCGCTATGGGGAAGACAAAAAACGAACCGATATGAGGTTTCCTACTCATACTCTGTGCATTATCTGGTAATTTATGTCCAGAAGACGATACATTAGAAAGAAACATGACACTTAAGTGACTCGGTAAATCAAATCTGGCGCTTAAAAAGAGAAAACTGCACACGTTATAAATTATTCTAGCGTTTAAATTTATGGTGCTTCTCTTTATTCGATTATTTGGAGTTTAAAAAAGGATATTTATGGGTGTTAAATCGAATTTGACACTTCATCAAGTTTTTGTTTATTTTTTTTTTTTTGCAACTTTGAATTTTCCAAACTTTTGCAGCGATTTGTTATTAGGCGCTCCTTGAGATCAATTTGGGGAAAGAAGTTGAGACTAAAAAAAGACCATTTGTTTTTGTTTTGTAGCAGCTTTCTTTTATTTTAGAGAAAGTAATCCTCGCTTGTCAGTGTAGTGACAGTGGGGTTTTGTTGTTGTCATTATGTTGCACACTGTTTGCAACGTTATACGAGAGCAACTCGCTTTGCCACCAACGCAAATTAATGGATTAAATGAGCTGAATTTATCGCTGTGAAAACAGAGTTTGCAAATAGTCAAGCAACCCTAAATGAATAGTCGTCAGAGCTAATGAACGTGGAAAAACAAGGTTGTGAGAAAAAAAAACTGAAAATTAAATTTATAAATCACTTAACAATTTGTTTTTTCTGTGTTAAATTTAATTAAAGTGTTAATTCATTTGTCTTCGTTTACAATTTCATTTGGCTACTTTTTAGACAATAATTATTTATTGCGCAAACACACTCATCTGTTGTCTTTAAATGACAAACATTTGGAATATAGAAAAATTTAGCTTTCTATTTGGTATTTTAATTTTTGATTAATTTATTGGTAGAAAAATAAAAGAAAGTCATTTATTGACCGGAAACTTATTCTATGTCCCGTCAAATTTGTGGAGGTTCAAATACCGAACATTCTTTTGTCATATGATGATTGCTATGTACGGTATTAAACATGAAAGGTTTTGACCTCGAGAAGCATTAATTACCCTGTTTTACTCGTATCCGATCTTTCCACAAACCGACCGCAAATGTCTTGTCAAGCACGAGCAGTGGCTATATAAGTTTGAGTTTAACAAATAACACCCTTAAGTTAACAAGTTCAAATCTATACTTGCTCATTAATCCGTTAACTTAAATAATAAATTCCAATTTGCACAAAGGATTTTATCTTATAATAGTAAAAGAAATAAAAACTTAAAAAATAAATCAATTTCTTTTATTATCTTTTCAATGTAAATACCTGTAAAGTAAATACACAGATAAAAGTATCGAGTCCGACAAATATTTGTTTAAAAGTCGAATGCAATTGAATTTGTTTAAATCAAACTGTTGTTGTTTCAACAAATGCAAATTTAAGGAATAACAAATCGATAATCCAAAATTCTTTATAATGTTTTTCTTTAAAAATAAAAATATTTTAATATTTTGCACGCGGTTTAAAGTGAATGAGAATATTTTCTACGCATTGTTTTCAACGATGCCTGATTACCATATTCACATTGCCTATTAATATTAATGAATTTAGAGAGTCGATACACTGCATGCAAAATTTTTATGTCTTTTGTTGTTAAGAGCACAAAAGAATTACGCTTTTCTCACTTTATTCGATAACCTACTTAATACTCATTTTCAGTCACTATCGTCTGTAAACCTATTAAATTAAGTGGCATTTTCGGTATTAATAAATGTTTAAATTACTTTTTCTTCATTCCAACTTTTTATTTCGGAATTTGTACATTATTAAAGCTAACATCAAACTGCGCTCTAAACGTAGTAACAGCTGTAACTAACGGTCACTATACTGACTTTTTTTTCTTTGTTTTTATTTATTGTTTTTGGAAATGACTCATGACGACGTTGAAATTTTAATTTGATCCACATGGCGGAAAAAATCATTTCAAGCCTATTCTCACATCGGTTGTAGCAAGTTTTAGGTTCACCTTTAAGGTGAACTCAAGTTTGCTCTTTTGCCCACAGAAGACAACTTAAAGGTAGGTTCGTTATGTAATCTATTCTAATCGGGTTTGACTCGCGGCCCAATTCTTGTCGCAAATTCCGTACTTTTTTTTTTTATGTTTGGGCCGTAGTTTTTAAACTTTGTACTTTGTGGGTCGCAGTCGAAGGTGAAGAAAAACAACTTTGCTCTTTCTCATTCTCCTTTTCACCGTAGATCCAGTTGTTGCGTAATGGGTTTTCACTCATTCGGAACTATCGCCAGCATTGGGAATTCCAGTTGTTGCTTTAAAGATAAAAGCGATACTCGGGTCGATCGCCTTTTCCGCAGGAAATGACGTGGTGATAAAGCGCGGCTAAAACTCCCATTTCCATTCTCATACAGCAATATCAAACCTCGATACAGCAATAAGTTAACCGAGCGTACCATTCAATAACACTACGCTGCAACGGGAGCGAGTGCAGATTGGATTTGAGAAGGAGAAAGAATGAGTCGATCAATTCATTACGTAGAGTAACTACAGAGACGACTTTAAGTAAGCGACGAGTGCTAAAACTTAATCGTTTTCTACTCATTGCAGCAATGAAATATATTACGATTATCTCCTGCTAAAACTGTCTTAATTAAACGAAAATAACATTCGTTGATGAATAGTTAAAGTCGCACTGCGCATTCGGGCAAATTAATATCAGTTCGTTCAAGGGAATACCTGAAATCACGAATGTAAAATCCGTTTTAATAGGTATTTGCACTGGTCTTTACATTTTCAAGAAGCTCGAAAGAATCAGAAAGCGAAGCGAAATTCTGTCGACTGCCAAGAATTTCAGGAGGAATTTTCTTATTTGTGCTCACGGGCGATTAGGTTCAACAGAAAGTGCACACACATTGGAGAACGATGGGATAAGAGTGAACAGGGAGTGATGAGAATTTAAAAGAAAAAGGGGAAAAAATGTTCCAATTATTACAAGGGAACATTCTACCCTTCGTTTCACAGCGAGAAGTCAAGGAAACGTGCGATAGAATTGCACATAATAATCTTGAGAATATCATAAGTTTACGAATGTGTCAAAACCTTTTTACGCAACGATTGATGGATGGAGTGAATTATGGGTTGTTTAAAATACACTTTAAAGTGGAAATTAAAAAATAATTTTTGGTTAAAAACTTTTAGCGAAATTGTTTTATTTTTTATTTTCGTAGACAAAATTTTTAAAGGTATAAAATCAATTGACAAAATGTGATCAGCAATAATCGAGTACTCTTATATTGGATCGTATTTGGTGAAAATGACAGGTTCGTATCATCCTAAGTGGTTTTCACTGTACCATTGTTCGTAGGTTACAATGTAATTATGCATCGACAGTTTGCTTTGTAATGCATTTTGTTATTCGATGCTAAACATCAACAGAAAACGCATTTAAGTTGCGAATTTGCAAAGTGATTCGATTCAAAGTTGAAAATTTAATTACAAACTTTTATTCCACAGTTTTAAGATGGCAACAAAGTTAAGAGAAGTTGAAAAATCAATGGTTTTTGTAGACTTTTTTATGTCGTCGTCGTCGTTATTGTATTAACTTTCAGGTCTGTCAGAGTCGGCTCGAAATTTCATCGACTTTTAGCAACTATTAACAAGTTTACACCGAAACAGTTCTAACCAACGTCTATTTTAGTGAAAGACAGTACTGTTTTCCTTGTCACCTTCTTTATACGGTCAGCACAGCTGTTGAAACAGCGTAAAGCCAAAGAGACTCGTGTGTATATCGTCCTGACATGAAACTTACACAGCGCTGATATTAAACGCACTGAATGTTGTGACAGGAAAAATCTATTATGTTTTCGACTGGGTTGCAGATGCTATCGGCTGGTGTTCACTGTGCCGAGCAACGAATGAAGTAAAAGAAAAAATGAAAGAAACCATTATTTGCCAGCTGCTAATGAAGTTTCATACTGGGACACACCAACCTTCATATTGCTATAAAATAATAACAAAATTTTTTTATTTATTTTTTTGCTAAAATGAGGTATAGTAATATTAGCAACAGCAGTATTATAATTTTTTTTTGTTATATTGTGTTGTTTTAATAATTCGCACTGTAGATTAATAATGATAATGTCAGTTTTAAATGAATAGGGAAATTAAAATTGATTGTGCCAATGAACTAATAGTTTATTATATTGGTGATAATTATAGGATAAATTGCCTATTACTTTAACTAATTGATTTTGTTGTCGTTTAATGGGTTCTCATATGAACTTGATCTGTTATAAATATAAAAATGAGCGCCAGAAAAGCAGAAAAGAAATAAAAGGCGGAATAAGGGTAAATTAATCTTTACTTATTCTCGTCACCAGTGCAATAATAAACGCCTCTATAAATCAAGTTGGAGCTATAAACAAAAAATATAGTATTATTACTAAAGTCTACAATATTGTTTTATTTTTATGTAACTAGTTTCTTTTTGTTTTTTCAAGTATGTCCAACTTTTTTTTTTTTATAAATGAGTGTCAATAAATGCAAAAAAATTGCATATAGTTGAATAAATTAATGATAATTTTTTGTTAATTTAATAACGTGTTTATTTATTATCAGAAAAGAGTTTTTAAATGCTTTTAAAAGTTGTCTTCAACCTATTTTAAAGTTAGTGTAATGTGAGAACCAATTTCAAAAGAGTTAAAGTTGAGTTTAAAACGAAAGAAGCAAAAAAAAATTGACTCTAAATCAAATCTCAGTAAAGACGAAGCCAGGACAGTTTCAAATAAGAAAAACTTGGATAAAGAAAGGAGGAAAGGGAATAAAAAAGAAATAAAATAAAAGAATTGAAATCGACTAATGAAGTTTTACGAACTGTGTGTCCCGAGAAATGGAACGTGGTCACTGGGGGCAGCGCTACTCATTTTCAGATTGAATGAGTCCCCATAGCTGCAATTCAAGTGAAGCAAAATCTCAAATAAAATGCCACTACCACATAACTTAGAAAAAATAAGAAACAAATATTATAAAAATTGTTATTGAAGTATTCAATGGGGAAAAGGAATAAAGAAAAACGATTACATTTTATTTTTCGTTTAGTTGTTGTATTAGAAATAGATTTTTAAAAAAATTCTATTGGGATATGTGGAAAGAAGGTTCAAGTTATGCAAACCCGATTCAAAGTGAGACTTTCATTGCTGAACGGCGAAAACGCAGCTGCTGCACATAGAACTGACTAAGGATCAGCTGTAAATCGTCTCAAAGGAACATAAGGGAACAGCGCCATTTCGTATCAATCACTTGACTTTGAAAAGAGATTTGTCGTGGCTACATACCAGCCAACAGTTTGATTAACGATCACTTTGTTCAACCATTTATTATTTTTCGGGAAAAATATTTTTTTTTTGGGAAATAAAAATACTAAAATTTATTTGTTTGTTTTTAAAGTTTTAATCCAATTTTTATTGAATAAATAATTCACTTCGGTTTTCAAACTCAGAATTCCGTCAGAAAAGAATTTTTGTTTGTGGTTGCGGATTAAATATTAATCTTTTAAGTAGATTTCACAAAATATAGATTTATTAATTAGTACAGTCAAGTGAAAGCGATGGCGAAAATCTTTTACGAGTCGTGTTTATTAAATTGTTCTTTTTCAATTTTAAACTATTGTATATTAAATCTTTTTATTGAAATAAAAATTGTTTTGGATTTTCTATATGTTTTCTCGGATGTTAAACATTACATTCAAATTCAGCACACAACATTTTACCAAAAGCTATTCTCTTGAGTATTCGGCGAACGCTTTTGTTTTTATTTATGTTAAATTGTGGGAATTAATAATTATTATTCTCTAAATTAAAAGGAAAAATTAGTATAATTTTATTTATCTATTAATTAAACAGTAAGTTAATAGTCTCTAATTATCTCTTCCGCGATTTGCTTTCAGAGTCATTAATCGAATCACTACATTTAATAATAATTACATTTTCTACAATATAATAATATCCATAAATTAACTTGACGATCAATAGAGAAATTCAATAAAGAAATGGGTGGTTTATGGTTTTAGTGTTTTGTAATTTAATTAAGAGTTGAATATTGGGTAAAAAATATTGTGTGATGAAGGAGGAAAAAAATCACATGTGACAATCTTTTGATTAATGTATAACCAATGGTTAATGCATTTGCATGAACATGAAAATATGGCACACGACCAACTGAAATCAAATTGCATTCACCAGGCCAAGTTCAACGTGATGGACTGCACAAATTACCTTCCTTCACTTTTAATTACTCGAAAATGTCCTGAAGAAACAAATAGACATTTAAGATTTAATTAGACTACAATTCAAATATCAAATTAAAAATATAACAAAAGAATTTTTCATGATGGTATTGTTAACAAAAAAACGAGAAGAAAAGTGAAAGAATTAAAACTAAAAGTTTAATGTTCCATTACATCTTAGACCAATAGCTTAGAAAAGATGGAAGAATTCTATAGCCTTCTTAAAACTAAGTAAACAAACTACACTTGTCTGTTGACCTGTAAACAGCTGCAACCCATTTCACTTAGCTATTCTCAGCTGTTTTATTTTCACTACACAGCACTAATAACCGCATCTTGCAATTAAATACATTTTTTTTCCTTTCCCCATCCTTGCTTTATGAAACCTTTACCAAAACGAGACATTAGCAATAAACAGGCAGGTGAAATGGGAGCGAACTATTTGCGCACATTTCGGACTATTGCCCGAGATAACAATTTTTTTTACTCAACATAACACGAGTCCGAATTCATTTGGGAATTTGCACACTGCAAAGAGCAAAGCCCCGCTAAGTCTGTGGTCATCGTCCACCGAAAGCCACAATGTAATAAAACGAGGAAAGACGGGATCGTCTTCTTTTTACTTCATCAATAAACACTAATTCAATCTCTTGGACAAGTCAAAGCTCAGCGCAGTTATAAGCGCTTTTCTACTGAGATGTCGCGTCTGAGATCAACATCTTACATCTCTTAATGTTTTACTGTAACTTGGTTATGACATGCTTATTTTAATGCAATTTGGGTTCTCTAAGGAAATTACTTTGCGATCGAATGAAGCCGTGATTTCACTTATACTAATTATCGTAATTGGAAATTTTTTTTGCTCGAACAATTCGTAATTAGAGGTTTGGAAATGAGTTTAAATGGAGTTATATACGGTTCATAATTCACTGATATTTTGAAATGAAAATGCCAAACTCGATCTAAACTAACTTGGGTTTTGCGGCTCAAATTACGAGTCAGCGATCCGACGTAATCAACATTTCTGCATGTAATTAGTATGGGTATTGATAAGTGAAATGTTTGGAATAATTAACACAATGATGCAGTACTATTTCACCAAACATATTAATTACACCGAGCTTTGTGACAACTCTCGTATCTATCGATAACGCGTATCCCAAGTCGTATAAAATTGATATATTGCCAAAGGACGACCATTCAATTTACTGCGTATGATAATGCTACCAATATTAATATACCGGTCAAAGGAATCCACTTAAAACGTCATCAAAACCACCCATTCACTTATTGAGCTATTTAATTTCCACAAGCAAATAAATCTTCTTTTACGCATGTTTATAACATTTCCCATGCAATTCTAACGCGATTTCTTTCGACCGATAACGTTACAATACTTATAAAAAGTGAGGAAGAAATAAAAAAAATATATCAGAAATTGCGTTTACTTCCTGAATTTGCTGTTCCAACGGATTTTCTTTTCACGAAGATTCCAATTCTTTTCATGCCTATCACGATTTTTTTTAATTTTATTTTTTCAACTTCTTTTTATTGTTGACGTATACAAAGTCTAGTCTCGTCAATACTGGAATAGCGATTTTTTTATCCTTTGATAAATCGCTTATTGGGATGCCACGGCTAACACCAAAGTAAAGTATAGTAGTTTTACGGTTCTCATTAGCTTTCGAGAGCTGTTCAACATTGGAAATCTGGGTGGTGCTAATAAATTTGAATAGTTTCCACACACCTAAGAATACCGAATGCTTAATTTCAGCACCAACTGAAGTCTAGATTTCTCTACTTTTCAAGAAAAACGTAATGAACTTCAACTCTCTTTTTCCCAGAATCACATTGTGTCATCAGAAACGAATCAATGAACCTCATCAGAATGGGACAAATGTCTTTATATTCGAACCATTGGACCAGAAAGGGGCGGAGTAAAAAGGAAGAGAATCAGACAAAGTTCTTTTTTCTTTCATTTACAATATAATGAGGTTTAATGCTTGTTTTAGGTAAATTTGTCAATTTCCAATTTTCTTAAAAACTAATCAATAAACCAATGAACAAACGAGTATTCCAAAAGACAATTCCAATTACACCACACAAAGTTAGTTTTAAATGAAGGAAAATCTGTACGAGTGGAGGTCAAAGGTGTTAGCAGCATCTTAAATATAGAACGAAAATATGAAACATTATTATCGTACAAACTGAGAGAAGTTATGGATTATTGCAAGACTGGTTGGAAATTAGAAAGAATAGAAATACGGGCGAAAATATATCGATTTGTTGTCATGAAATGATACTTGTGTCGCTTTCTCTCTTTAAATGCATGTTTCAACTCAAATCCGCATAACTAATATGTTGTTGGCGAAACTGCAAAGAAATCTCAACCGCATTTTCAATGAAAAAAATCGAAAAAAAAATTGTTGCATTTTTATTTTCTGTGGATTTTTTTTTAGATGGATGAAGCTGGAAATTGGAAATTAAAATTTAAAATTTATTTTTAAAAAAATTTGACAATAAATATTCCACGGTAACATTTACAATATTAATGTACTTGAATATTGACCATAGCATCTAATAACACACATCAAGTCAAGATACGGCCGAGTGGATACGAAAAAAGTGGTATCACCACTTACTGGGAAAAACATGAGAATAAATTCTCAACGAATCTACTTTATGTAAAATATTTTCCTATTTTTCTGATTTAAAAAAAAATACAAATCTATATTTTACTTACTCGTTTGCAATTTCCCATATCAATAATGGGGTAAAAAGTAAAATATTTATTACATAACTTACACACAACTAGTTGAAGTGTGTTAATAGAAAATGTCCGATTTCTTACGAATGGGAATCTAAACGGTGACAACGAAAGAGAAATGTTGAAAATTTAGCAAACATGGCTATGTATACATAACACGAAATTTCAACGAGTGTCATTTGGCAAACGACAAAACAGCCGAATAAATTCCAGGCGGTAAAAGCGCAGTGTCAAATTTGTCAACACGAATGTGGTTAAAATTTATTACAAAACGCACTTAGTTATGATTAGACATTCTTCGTTTTATTCCTTGTCCGTTTATCACTCGAAATAATAAAGATTTTTGGAATAATACAAACAGATTGCGAAACGTGCATTTCCACACTTTTAATTCTTACAAAACTTTAGCATCAATCGAATCCGCAGTACTTTGCAAGTGGTAAAGTGAAGTTAAATTTCAAACTCTTCTCTTCTAACTACATACTAAAGGGTCCTGTGTAATTATCCGAGTTAAAGCCAAACTGATGGTCACTTTGCACTTTACAATTGTGCTTCGTAAACAAAATCAAAAGGTCTAATTAACAACTACAGTAAACACAGTCATTTGTTGGCTATCAGATTAAAGCATAAACAATTCTTTATTTTTCTATACAACATCTTAGAAAATAAAAAACTTGTTATTCAATTTTATAAGAAATTAATTTTGAATTAAAGGATTTATAAAATTAAGTTTTTTAATAATTGAAGTGCACAATCAAAACGAACCAATCGTCTAAAGCATCTCGAGTTCCAAACCAATTACAAGTTACAAAACAAATAGCAGTCAAAAGACATGAGAAGAAAGGAAGAGCAAAACCTCGAAGCATCTTGACAAGGACCTTTTCCCAATAGCTTTTCAATCTCATGTTTCCTGTTGAACATGGTGACACCTCCCAGTGTGTGGATAAGGTAGATATAAACCCCACTTGCTCTGCTGCTCAGATTAAGGCCAATGCGGACGGATGTTGATCAATACAAGTAAAAATGTAATAGAATTGCGCGAGTTGTAAAAAAATCTGAGAAAACTATTTGGAAATGACTGAAATCCGAAGCATCTAAACAGCAAAAAGCGAGGTAGAGGATTGGCGAAAATAAATCTCGGCTTGGCGTTGGTGTTTTTATGGAATTTTCTCGTAAAATCGATTGAGATCTTCCTCCAAAACAAATTATTATATTTTGGTTTTATTCAGAGTTAATTTTGAGAATAAAAATTGATGTTTTGAAGTTTTGCTTTCATCTTTATTAAAATAAATTTTTATTTTGAGGATATCGAATAATTTCTCGTTTCACTGAGAAGACCAAAATAAGATGAAAAAAATATTTTAGTTTTTTAAATATAAACTAAAATTCATATCGTAAAATCAAATGTGATGGTGAAGAGGAAATTCAATTTTTTTTTCTTTTTTCTACTGCAAAGATTTTTTTTACTCTTATTTTTTTTTTTGTATTTATTTTTGGTTTTATTTAAAAGTGTCATGGTAACTTTAATTTTGTTAAACTAGGTTTTTCTTATCTACGTCTCGCACTGTTTTAATGGATGTTTGTGTGTAAGAATGCATGAAAACACTCGGTTTCACATACAAAAGAACGAATCTTACCGACACACCCAAACGACATTTAACTCTTTCAGCTGTGGTGAGTGAACACAATAAATTTTTTCATCACAAATCGCATCTGAGTAAATGTTAGAATATCTTTATGATTGTGGTTAACAACTTTTTTTATACTTAAAATTAACAATTGTACTTTTGCATTCTAAATGAATGGCTTAAGCGAGTTTCAGCTTACCAACTTTTAGTTCTTGTATTTAAAATGTCGATTTTTGAAAAAATTTGTTGTTTTGATTTTAAACTTAAATTAAATATTCTTTTTCTAATTTTTTTTGTTTGTTTTATTTAAAAAAAGGTAGTAAGAAATCAGTTATGTTTCGTTCAGTGAAAATAGGCAATTACTGAAGCCAAATCCAAAGTCAATATATTATGTGTTCATCCATGTGCAAGGCTGTGCTAATTACATCCACAAGCACGTTTCCCTTGCCACCACTCTTTTCCACCCCTTTTCAAAGAGACTATAGGATTCAGCGATCTTAATGATAATTAACTTGGAACTTGAGAGCAATACTCGAAAGAATGAAAAAGAACTTTCGCTTCACTACTCCGATCCAATAGTGGAATCAAGAAAAACTGAACAAAAAGAAAAATTACCACACTTAAACAGAGGCAATACACAAGATAAAAAAACAAGCTGAAATTGTGCATGACATGTAAATTAAAAACTAGTTTGTTTTTATTAAGATTTTCAAACCTAATAATACGTATCTATCAGTATTGTCACGCCAGCCGGATTTAATGAACACTTTGAATTTCATGGCCAACTTCATTGGTCCAACAGCTGTTACCATTGTTTATGATTCAATGATGATGCGGTCACAATAGCTCAAACTTATATTGACATTTTTATCTTTTTTTCTCTTATTCATTTTCCTATTTTAAATAAGATACTGCATTTAATAAAAAAAAGGAAGACCGATTTTGTACATTTTCTACGTTCAACTCACATACACAAGTCATACTTTACAGCCCTGCTTAGTCAGCTTATTTTTGGACGATTTCACAGTACTGATAACCTTACATTTTTTGCCTACTGTGATCTACGGGTGTAAGCAAAAAAAAAAGAGCGAACGGTGAACTAAAATCATTAGCTGTAAATCAGTAACTGTAGCAGCAATGACGACTTTAAAATTATTTATTTTTCTCTACAATAAATGTCGTTATCATTTATTGTTCAATTTCTTGCTGCCTTACTTCATCATAAAAATCATGCAGAAATACCGACTTTTTTATTGACGATCCTTTTGTCATTTGGAGTCATTCCAAAGCTCCCTCTTGTAATTTGGAATCTTCTAATGTCATAAATTAAGTGTAGGATCGCTTGTTGGTGCGTGCCATCTGTCTGTCACATTTTTCAAACAAACGTGGAATCTCTTGTCACAAACTACCATTGCAAATTAGGTTTGCCGCTTGGCAAATTACGCTAAACCAAACCGGCAGACAAAGATGAAGTGAGATGAAAAATTTTAAAAACAAAAAAATTGATGATTATTTTATTTCTTAAATACATAAATTAGTTATTATTCTAATTGAGTTTGAAAACATTTGTTTTAGCCTTCAAATGTTTGGATAGAATAATTATCTGGTGTAAAATGAAGCCAAGTGAGAGAAAAAAAATTTATGGTTGGTGTTGTGTTTTACTTTTTAATGAAATGTAAACCTCAACGTGCATAAAGTTAGTTTGAACTTTTTTTTTAATTCATTTTTCTTAACAGCCCACTTTTAGATGAGGTTTTCGCTTTTCTAATCTGTTCAATTTTTTTAATTAAAACAAACTTTATACCTCCTAACTCTCACTAAGAATCCGTTTTCTATGATGGGATAACATCAGAAAAATCTCTGGAAAATTACTCTTTCGAGCGGTACATTACAAACTAAAACTTGTGTAAGTCAACAATTTATTTAACGTTAGATGAAACCTCCAAATTCAAAACGAGAAACTCATATTTTTAACATTGAATTTCTTTTACAGTTGGGGAAAATAAATAAAAAGAAATCTATTTTTTTCGGTTATAATATACACCTGAATAAATTCTCTTTCTGATATACACCCGACACTATTTTCAAAAAGTCTGATAAGAAGTAGATTCCTATGGGATGTGGAAAAATATAAAAATAAATAAACTCTTAGATTTATATTTCTATTTAAAAAAAAAGATTTCAAACGTCACTGCTTTTCTTTGGCTCAAAATACATTACGAAACACAAATATTTTGTCGTCTGCCTTTTCACACAATGATTTTGCTGTCGTGTTGGACATGACTGTCTGCGCATAGACTCATAAGCTGTTGGCCGTAGCAAACCGAAAACTGGCAAGTGGTGCCATAAACCTTTCGTCACGTGAACACTTACGATAAGAGTCGGTCTTGCATCGAGGTAAACGGAATATGGAATGAATAAAAACGGAAAATATCTTTTTCCATACCAAGATGATTTCCAATGCCATCATCGCCACTGCTCTCATTCCTACATCTAAACCAATATATCGGACTCGCGCACTCGTTTCGATGGACAAAACAGGTTGAGATTGCGAATTCTAACTTAACAAAAATAGATTTTAATATTTTTTTTTTAAAATTTGTTTTTATTTATATTTAAACTTTCATGTTATTTTTGAACTTTTGTTCAATTGCTCGTGCTTGTCGGTTGTAAAAATTGTTATTTCTTTTATTTTAAAAAAGTAAAACGCTATTTTTATATTGATTACGCAGTTGAAATTGAAAGAAAGAGAAAATAGAAAGTTGAGTTTCTTTAGAAGTTGTTGCAATCGATTTGCTTGTGCTGACATCATAGAGAGAAAAGTTTAAGAAGCAGATGGTTTCAAGATTTATTTTTAAATAATTTAATAAATAAGTAAATTGAAAATGTGTATAAATAAACATGTTTAAAAAGAAATTAATTTGGAGAAAACTTTTAATTAAAGATTACTTTTCTCTGTTTTTTTTCTTTTTTTAGATTAAAAGTTTTTTTTATAATTTGTACTTAAGTTGAATAAAATTTGCAAGAACAACAAATTTGAATTATGCAAATATAAAGAAGTGCTCTTTCTAAAGTAATAAGTTTTTGCTCAACAAATTGAAACACCTGTGCACTATTTTTTTTAAAAAATTCATGTTTTTGTTTAATTCTGTTTTGGATTAATATTTCTGGTAGCTTTAGTTAAACACAGCGTTTAATACGTCAATTATCAGAATTAAATCTGGAATCGAATTTTACAACGAATAACAATAATTTTTTCTTTATATGGCTACCTTTGTAG
>JAQFZU010000221.1:0-37208 GCA_034696185.1 Henia vesuviana | reverse complement strand
TCTTTATTAAATGTGAACTCTCACTTCTGCCGTGCATTTTAACTAGACTGGTTGTGTCTTTTTATTCCTCCCATGAATTATCAGTTATAATAATATACAATACAATATAATACAATTAATGATATTCTCGTAATATTTAAGTTAAACAATATATTCAAACCATAAATATTAATATCATAATTAAATACAATAAAATGAATATTTACAATAATAATAATAGTTGATAAATAATAATAACAACAATAATAATAATAGCCTTTGTACAATTATAATCTTGTATGGCTTCGTATCGGTATCATAGATACCGGTATGATCCCGGCGAACCATAGGAAGTGTTGGGAGCGTGGCGGTGATTGCGGGTTGCAGCTGATAATAAAGGCTCGGCAACCTATAAATCTTGCATTCGTCTCAAGTTATTCATGTGCCCCATCAGCGATACCGCTGCCTGGAATTCGTATCCAAACGGCGGTGGAACTGATGGTCACAGGTTATATTGTGGGTTTTGATGATCAGTTATGGTAATATGGGAAATAGGCCAAAACATATCAATAACCCATGAATACCCAGCTTAAAATTCCCACAAAAAATCATGAGTGCCATGTGAGAATTTTTATGTGAATTTTAAGCTGGTTATTCATAGGTAGGCAGGTATTTTCCATGACTGAAAACACGTAGATTGAGGAAACAAATAAAATTTGTAAAACATAACACTTTTTTTAGGGATTTGGTCCTGGGGAGCATAGTAATTTCAAAATATTACATTCAAAATATTACAAATACGTGACAACCATGGTTGTCACGTATTTGTAATATTTTGAATAATTAAGTCCTGCACTTTATTTAAATGCATTTTAATCTAGTTATGTGAGAATTTTTATGGGAATTTTAAGCTGGGAACTTCAGAGTAATCCCGTTAAATAATCACAGTTATGTTTATAAGCATAAAATATAAATATCTTCTAGAATAATTTATTAGAATTAAAGATTATGATTTTCTGTTTAACGTTGGTATTTATTTTGATATTTTCAACATATATATACATAGATTCAGGATTTCATTTTCACAATCTAATTTAAATTGTCCAACCAGTACACATATTAAAATGAAATATATTAAACTATTAATTTCATTACAAAATTTAATAAAAAGGATTTATTTAAATATAAGAATTATACTAAAATATTCATCAATATCCAGTAAAAAAAATTCCCCATTGCAACAAACATCCACCAGGTTTTTCATCAGTGCCATCGTGATAAAATAGAGTCCAGGTATTTTGTGTGGCACAAAATCGATCTTTTTTTGTCCAACTGCATTGCATTTCATCGCCAGTAGCTTCGACCTTCAAACAAATACTCAATCGTTTGGCCCATTCTGGGCTCTCTTCAGGTACTTTAATCATCCAAGACAAAATACAGCTGTTTTCATTGTTAGGCCCAATTCGATCGCCTGAATTATCGTTATAATCAACAGTAAAATCACTAATTCTGGCACATGGAGTTTGAAGAGCACTTCCACATGCGATTGTCCCACCTTTTTGGTGCCATCGAAAACACAGAGTTAAATTAGTCAACCAAGGTGGATAATCAAAAAAAAGATCATTTTTATGAAGTCCCCATCTCATATAGCAATATCCTTTTCGATCATTGGTATCATCGAGATAAGCTGGAGTATATTCTCCAGGCTTTGCACAAACAATTCTGGAAAAATCTTTTCCACCACATTGTTCAGGATTAGGTGGATTAGAACCAGGCTTTGGAGTAGCTCTGGAAAAAAAATATAATTTTATGTAACTGACTTTTAATCCCAGCATAAAATTTCCATAGAAATTCTCACATCCCAGGTTAAAATTCCCATAGAAATTTTCACATCCCAGGTTAAAATTCCCATATAAACCCATATTGATCCCATAAATTTTTAAGACTTTCAATGGGTTTGATGGGTTCCCTAACAATAATGGGAAATTTTAAAGGTTATATTATGAGGTTTGATGGTTTGTTATGGGTAATTTGGAAATGGGGCAAAAACACATCAATCCCCATAAAAATCCTCATAAAAAATCATTGGTCTCATGTGAGAATTTTTATGGGAATTTTAAGCTGGGGCGTGACATAACAAATCCTGATTGAAATTTAGTTCAGAGTAAACTACTTGGGTTCACCCGTATCCTCTATACTTTGCACTACACTGCCTGGGGGGTCTGGCTCCCCAGCTGAAAAATTTATAGGAATTTTGCAGAATTATATGAAGGTTTTCTGTAGAATTCTTGCAGAAGTTTTGCAGCTACCATAGCATAAGGATGTGCGGGTTGCTCAGAGAGAGTGTTAGACAAGAGAGATGTGCAGAGACTAAGAGATACTTATGGCTACTCCATTTTGCATTACCATTTCCATATAAAATATGATAATTGTGCCTTTTATTTCTTTTTGATTTTCATATTAATTAATACTATTAATAATACTATTAATACTATTAATACTATTAATTAATATATTTTTAATTATATTTAATTCAAAGTTATTAAACAATTGAAAAACAATTAAGTCAAGACAAGTTTTGTTATAAAATTTTATACTGGAGTTTTTTAATTACCCAGCTTAAAATTCCCATAAAAATTTTCACATAGGACTCCAGCTAGAAAAATCTGTGGAAATTCTGCAGTTATTTGGCCGATTTTGTAGAAAAACTGCAGAATGCTCAACATTTCTGCTGGACTTCTACAGAAATCTGAAAATGGTAAAAAATCCTGCAGAAATTCTACAGAAAAACTACAGAATCGGCCAAATAACTGCAGAATTTCTGCAGTTATTTGAATCGGCCAAATTACTGCAGAATAACTTCAAACTATTCTGCAGAATTTTTGTAGATTTTTTTAGCTGGGACCCATCATTTCTTATGGGAATATTTATGGGAATTGATGGGTTTATTGATGTGTTTTGGCCTATTTTCCACATTACCCATAACCGATCATCAAATATAACCTTGATCATCCTTGATATAACCCTTAAAATTTCCCATCATGGTTAAAAATGAATCACGAATCAGAAATGTAATAAGTGACGTAAAAATTAAATTTACTTGAAACACAATTCAATTTTGTCGTAAAACCATGACGGAATATCTTCCAAGCATTGATATCCGAGTTTTCCACAATCGAGATGGTGTAACCTGTTGCTTTTGCACGTAGTTGGACAGCAATCACCATTATCCCAATGCCATCGTTTAGTATTACATTGTAAATCACACAATCCATCTCCAACATAAGAAGGCTTGCAATGTTTATTATCCCATCTGCCAGCTTGGTTAAAATTTAGAAGTAAATTAAATATTATAATAAATAGATTCATGGTCCGTGATTGAAACTATTTAGCAGACTCAAATGCTATATATTTGTATCCTAGAATTCAATATGTGATAAAATATAAATCTTTATTAATTGTATTAATTACATTAATAACTACAATAGCGAAATAGATATGAAGGAATGCAGTAAATAAAGCTATTATTGCCAGTTAATAATAAAAATCAATTGAGATATTATTATGTATAGTTTAAAACACTGCTTTTCTACCACTTTTATTAAAATATCTTAATTTTTAAATAAAAACATGATCTAATATTTAAATAGTTCTATTTACACGTTTTAAATTACACTTTTACAATGTTTTGTTTTAATCCTAATATATACTTTTAACAGGTGAAATCTTACCCGAATGACGTTTCAAGATGGCCGACCAAAAGTTGCGCCAAATGTATCTGAAGCGATCAATTAAAGCAATAAAACTTCCAGTTGAATTTATTAAATGTTGACATTTCTTTGCAATAAAAAAATTAGAATTTGAATTGAAAGATGGATGAAAATTTTATCCAACAAAGGAATAGGGTTAAGGGTAACCCTAATGACAGGTGAATAAGCAAATGTCATCGTTGCCACCAAAAATTGCCAGAGGGCATCTAATATCCGTCTTTTGATCTCAGCATTTGCTTGGACCAAAGGAGCAGAGCCTGCATATCTCCATTGGTTAAAATTAATTCAAATGGATTGAAGGGATTAAACAGACTATAAAAGCAAGTGCAAAAAGTTAAAAAAAGCTTTTTGATTTTGATTGACTTGGTCACAGTGGTTTAAAGCACAGATGAACTTTTTGTTTGATATGAACACAAGCGTGACCTGACCTCAGTACACGAACGTCATGGCAGTTATCTTAAATAACCTCTCAGCGCTGTCCGCGGTGGAGCCAGCATCGGTGAGAGAACCCACAATGACCCAAGCAGAGGTTCCACATCCTATTGGGACTAATTTGGTTCTTTGCCTTTGTGCCCACTTCAATCAGTGATCAGATCACTGATTTTTAGGTTTGTTAATCTGTTTGGTGCTTATTCTTTTAGTTGCAGTTGCAACTAAAAGCCAAAAGTAGGCCTAAATGGAGTTTTAGCTTTGATATATTATAACTATTTATAGTGGAAATACTCGAGTAATGGTTATGCAGTGCCTGGGAAAAATTTGTACCTGGATGTTTGTGCATCAATGGAGTAACCCGGCACGAGGCTTGGCTTACCTGCATGGGACATCCTGCAGAAGAGCGTTGGTTGGTGGCGGCGGTGCTGAAAACCCCTGGCTGTCAACATTGAAAGGCATGTGCCATGCCTCCAAAGTCGACTATTTTCTTGAGTGTGTACACTCAATACGCAGGTATTTATTGGCTGCATTTGGACGACAATAAGTTGCCACGACTAGGAACACAATGAAAGGTCAACAGAAGTCCAGCGGAACTAATTTAATTGTAAGTGTCATAATCTCAAAGTGAATAAGCAAAATAATTTGCCATTCACTTTTATCACTAAAATTAAATATAGCTTTTTACTTAAAACATTGACCTAGTTTTAATGTTCTCCTTATGCCCAAATTCCAAAGTGAATTAACTCCACTTTAGTCCCTCGCGACCCCAAAAGTCATGTCATTTGGTTGCAACTTTGATTTTGCCAATAGGCAAATTTGGTTGGATGGATTACCCAGCAATAGCCACCAGTGACTTACAGGTTTAAATACCTTTGCAACAGGAAGTAAGGATCAGTTCCTCATTTCAATTCTTGCTATCAGCACCACCCAACTGAAAAAATCTGTAGAAATTGTGCAGAATTCTGCAGAATCTGTAGAAAAACTGCAGAATGGGCCAAATACTTGTAGAATTTCTACAGAAAAACTGCAGAATCGGCCAGATTCTGCAGAATTATTTGAGGGTTTTCTGTACAATTCTACAAGATTTCTACAGAAATTTTGCAAGATTTTGACCAATTCTGCAGATTTTCTGTAGAAATTCTACAGGAATTTAGCCATGTTTTAGTTTTTTGTAGAAATTCTGTAAGAATTTGGCCCATTCTGCAGTTTTTCTACAGATTTTGCAGAATTCTGCAGAATTTCTGCAGATTTTTTTTACTGGGCAGGTACACAGATTTTGATTCAAATGAACCCAGCTGGAATAATCTATAGAAATCCTGCAGAATTATTTGAAGATTTTCTGTAGAATTTTTGAAGTTTCTGTAGAAATTCTGCAAAAATTTGGCACATTCTGCAGTTTTTCTGGAGAATTTCTGCAGGAATTTGGCCACTTTTTAGATTTCTGTAGAAATTCTGCAAACGTTTGGCCCATTCTGCAGTTTTTCTACAGATTCTTAATAAATTCCGCAGAATTCTGCAGAATTTCTGCAGATTTTTCTAGCTGGGAACATTTCTATTAGGTATATAAATACAAGCTTATTTATCAGCTTCTAATGGAATAAAATCACAGTATTATTTTTTAGAGAGTAAGCTATTCTGCTCTACTTGCAGACAGAAACATTTCTGCAATTTGTTTGTCTCAGGTGTAGTTGGAACGGAAATGGTGTGGCAAATCTGGTTGATATATCACATATTGTCACATCATATGTTTTCAAGATGACCACAGTATAGATTTTGGGCTTTCATAGAAAAGTTAAGACTCGCACTTGGTTTTTTCTAAATGGCAGAGTCGAATCTTTCTTCATTTAAGCTTCTTTGACAGCATGAATTAAAGCTAAGAATATTTGCAAACATTGATGAGAATTTGCTCGTTTTGTTCAGACAAGGCGATGTTGGTAAGCTGGTACACAAGTTTGACTTGTGAGGACAATAATGCATTTATAATATATTTGTGCCAATTCTTGTATATTTTAAATGTATTTAAAATGTATTTTGCTATAGCAAATGCATTGCCACATAGTTAGAATGCATTTCAAAATACATTGCTACTTGTAGAATGCTTTGAAAAATGCATTTATAATATATTTTTATGCCAATTTTTGTATATTTTAAATGTATGTAAATGCATTAAGTAAATATATTTTTCATGCATTTTTGTTTCATATGGGAACAAAGCAGATTTTCTTGAGGCAAATTGAGATGAGACCTACTGAAGACTAAACAGTTTAGCACTGTGGCTTGACAGAATTCCCAAGGTACAAAAACATTATCAAGAAGCAATAGAAGCTTTTGTCCTAAGCCATACTGAAGTGATCGAAAAAGCAAGACTGCCAAGTTATCTACTTTACTACATACCACAACTATTCTAGGCAACCCTAGGGACTAACCACATGGTGTAAGACTCTCCCACCATGCAAGGTCTAATAACAAAGCTCTCATGGCCCTAACTAGCTCTCATAATCCATGCTATTTTTGTGCTATTTTCCACTTAATTTACACAAAAATAAAATTTCAACAAGGAAGAGAAAAAAAATTTAATTTTTCAAAAACTTTACACGACTGAAAAATCTGAAATTTAGAATTGTCTGCAGTGCAAATTTTCTGACCTTTAGAGCAATGTTTTTGGCAAAATAATCAAATTCACCAATCATGGACTGATGTTGACAATTGCCAAACTAAAATAATAATTATTAAATTAGCTAATAAATGCATAAATTCCAGTTGAGTTTAATTACAGTTTATAGGATAAATACGATCAATAAAAATTTACATTTTATTACATATTAAATCATCAGGATGTAAAAAAGTATATCCTTGAAACCAACTACTTAGTTTTAATCATTGATCATGAAACTATTTGTTACAGTGTTCATCTTAATTCTGAAATTCAACCAAGCTGATAGATGGGACAATAAATATTGCAACAGTGCTTACGTTGGAGATGGATTATGTGATTTACAATGTAATAGTCAACAATGGCACTGGGATGGTGGAGATTGCTGTCCAATTACTTGCAAAAGCAAAGAAAACCACAAAACTGAATGCGGAAAACTTGGATACCAATGCTTGGAAGATATTCCATTATGGTTTTATCACAAAATTCAATTGTGTTTCAAGTAAATTTAATTTTTATTTTACTCATTAAATTTGATTCACTTTTAGTAATACAAAGTTCATAATTCCAATTTTACTTTCAAACATTATACTTTTTATAACCAGAGGTACTCCACGAATTCCTCAATACCCTTTAGAATGTGGAAATGGAAACTTTCCATCAACTGTTTGTGCACGGCCTGGTGAATATACTAAAGCATATCTTGATGACACCGATGGCCGTCTTGGAAGTTGCAGTATGAGATGGGGATTAGAAAAAACGGACCTATCATATAATTATCCATCTTGGGCCAATAATTTGCATTTATGTTTTCGTTGGGACCAGAAAGGAACGAAGGGCGTATGTGGAAGTACGTTAAAAAATTCGTGCGTCCAAATTGGTGATTATACTGTTGAATATGTTGATGATTCTGACGATCGAGTTGGGCCAAACAATGCCAACGCCTGTGTTATGTCTTGGATGATTAAAATACCTGACAATAGCCCAGAATGGGCCAAACGATTGAATATTTGTTTGAAGGTTGAAGCCACTGGCAATGAAACTCAGTGCAGTTGGGTAAAGAAAGATCGGTTTTGTGCCAAAGCAAATAAATGGACTTTGTTTTATCACGATGGCACGGATAATAAACCCGGTGGGTGCTTGTTGCAATGGGGACTCTTCTTTACTGGATATGATAATGAAATTTCTATATAAAATTTAATATAACAAATTTTTGTCTTGACTTAATTATTTTTCTCAATAGTTAAATACAAAGAAATCATAGTAAACTGTAATTTAAAATATCAATTAATATGTAAATGAAGAAAAAATTAAAGATACAGAGTTCAGATTTTATACAGGAAGAAAGGATAAAAAATCATTTGTCAGCAACTTTGGTTCAGGAAAACCCATTTCTATAGATTTTTCCAGCTGGGATAACATTGACTTTTATCTATCACACATTCTATTTCTGACATTAACTTCTTTCAATCACTAGTATCTAAATCAAAATCAGATCTTTCACCATAAATTGTAAAAACAGACTGAAAAGAATGAGCAATTTCATGATATAACAACAATTGAGATTTTACAATTAATATTAATAATTTAAACTAGTCATGTTACATTCTGAAATCAATATGTACAACATGCAATGTGCATAAATATTTATAAAACTTTATCCCAAACAATAAACCATTACTAAACCAGTCAGAAATCAAAACCAAGCACATCAACAAATATCTATTTATTCCCATTGTTTATGGGCCAATGGGTGACAGGGATTGTCATATCCTACATTCACCCTTGGCCCCAATAATATGGATTAATACAATTCAGTGTATTTGTGAATCAGGTATATACTTCAACACTGCCTTGATACAGCCTTTAACTATTGAATTGGGGTAAATATCAATGATTCATAACAAAACAATAAGAGTTTTTTATTTGTTAAATATAAACTCCTAATGGTATTGCTTTACAATTACAATTTAGTCATTAGCAATGTCTTTCCTACCTTGAAAAATAATCAAAAAACAATTCAGCATTTAAAAAAAATTGTAAAAATATTAATAAAAATTTTTAATACACAAAAAAATTGTTATTACTTGAAAATTGCCTTCTTTTTCAAATTTACTACTTTTTTATGCACCAATAAAATATTTTTACACCATTCAACCAACAAAATGATTAATTTATTTACCCTTGACCTCATTTAATAACCATAAATAATAAAAACAAAAACTTTTCGTGGAAAATAAACTCACAAGTTCATCCTGAAAACTGAAAAAAGAGAAAAATCAAATTAATTAATTTCAATGCAAATCAAATAACAACAGGATCCAATAAATTTTTTTAGGAAAGAAAAAAACAATTAAAACTAAGAATTGTGTCATCAACATAAAATGGCGACTGGTCACTCACACTTATTGGAAAACAGGTCGTTGAGTCGTTGCCCTTTGCCAGTATTTAAGAGGAGTACATCCCACCAAGATTTCGTAGAAGAACATGATGTGGGCAACGGCCGTCATCGTCTTTCTCTCCGTCTCTAGCGTAGCATTCGCTCAACTTTTCCGTGTTTCCGGTAAGAAAACATCACTTTAATTTAAATTAACTATTAATTACTATATTCCAACCATCTTTAACATCAAATTTACCTTTTAAACAACTTAATTCATTCAAATAATCATTTAACTAACAAATCAACATTTATCAATTGATTTTTCACGTTTTTCAATCGTCCGTTGAAATTGTTAAATTTTAGTTTAAGTGTTTAAAAGTATGAATTATTGAGATTTATGGCAGCTTAATTAGTTAATTTTGTGTAAAAAATTTTAAAAGAAAATGTTAAATAGTGAGTTTAAGTAATTGTTTTCTCGTTCGGAGCGCGAAGCTATTTTTTCGTGCAAGTTGGCTCGTTTGCACTTGAGCCACGTAATGCGGGCAAGCCCATTTACCCCATTCGCGACATTGATCTTGACCTTGATTCCCATTAAATGGATATTTGGGTCGAGTCATCGCACCCGTGATCTTGAAATCGTTTCAAAGTCATTTTAATGCGACCTCAATGTCTGAAATTCGATTTTTATAATTACTTTTCTTTCTTTTTTATTTCCAGAACCTCGTTGGGAAACTTTAAAAGGTGATTCAAAGTTTATTATAATATAAATAAATATAAATTTTGTTAATTTTATTCTTTCATTAATTTAATCTATCAGTAACATGGGGTCTGAGGATGTGGGAAGATGATTATTTCAATGAATTACCAAGAACAGCTGAAGCTGCTGAAAATAAGGGTTACAAGAAGATCCCTGGGTCATGTACTTGTAAGAATTACATATTTAAATAAATAAAATTTTGATTTTAAATTTTATTATTATTATTTTAGCTCTGAATTTGGGTTACAGATACATGAAACCTGGTGAATATGCAACTATTTTAGTTTTTGATGAGAATGGATACATTGCTGGGCTTCAAACAGCTGTAATTTGATTTGTTTGTATGATTTCTTGAGTGTAGTTTTAAGTGATTTGTAATTATTTTACAGTTTCCATTGAGTAAAGTTAAAAAATACTCTACTGAAGGTGAAGATGGCACACCATTTGACAATATACCAATGTTCATGCAAGATAAAATTGGTAAAGAAAGAGTTTATACTCTCACAGCTTATTTTGTGGATCCTGGAACAATTTGCTGGAGTGGAAGAACCCAAGATGAATTTGAAGCTCAGGGAACTGGAACTGCTCTATATCTTCAAAATGGAACAAACCCCATAAAGGATTCAGTTGCTGTTCCAATTTACCAGAAGGATTTGACCAGAAGTGGTTGGAAGAAAGGAAAATGCTTTGCTACCATTGGTAAATATATTATTTATTTTATATTTTAAACACATTTCTGGTTTAAAAAACTCATTACATTTACTCTTTTACACTAATTTTAATACCAATATCTGATTGGTCAATCCAAATTGACGTCATTTTCAATCAAAACCTGATTGGCTGCTAGAATCATTAGGGTCAAAATAGATAAATTAAAAGTTAAAAAATTAAATTTATTACAGGAACTCATTATTTCTACAATGTTCGATCGAATATGGACTGCAGTAATTTTTTCCCAGCTTTTACCGTTTACAATCGAGGGAAATTGACTGGATTCGGTTGGATGGTTATTGGCCGTTACGACTTTTCTGATCGTTTCGAACACCCGATGAAAGACACTTTAAATGTAAATAAAACATAAAATATTTAATTTTAAAAAATTTAAAACTTTAATTTTCCAGTCGTTCATGAATCCACTTCCATTCTGTGTCGCTGATTCGACCCGAGATCCAGGCATTACGAGTATGCACGTTTACATGAATACAAAAGCATGGAATGTTTTATGTTAATTAATTCAAATTTGTATATTTTATATATTTGAAAATATCATTTTACCACTGGTTGGTTCATTTTATATTTTATTTTTTTGTAGATTACATTATATCAATCATTTAATAAAAAATTTTAAAATAAATAAAATTTTGTGAATTTTAAAAAATTTTACAAAATAAATTTTAATTTACAAATAAATTAATTTTAATATTTTTTTTAATCTCTTCTGGACGAAGATTCGATTAAAATCGGTGATACTAGGTCTAATTCCAATGGTCTTAATACATCGAAATCTCCCAAAGGCCCTGGATGAGTCGTTCTCGGACGTCGAAGTGGACGGGGTAATTCTGATGGTGGAACTGCGAGTGGTTTAATGAAGAAATACGGATGGACTAAAGCCTTGAAATGGGGTTTAGAAATTAGTATTTGGTGGGGGAAAGATTGTGTTCGTACTTTTTCAGCTGGAATACGAGAATCCGATGCGTAAACTAGGAATTTGGTGAGGAGATCAATGGCTTCGGCGCAAGCGGTTGGGAAAACCTCTTCGAATGGTTTTGCATTTTGATTTGGGAATTCGATTTTGTTGTAGTCGGGAAGTTGAGTCATTCCCTAAAATAAAAAAAATGCAAATTAGAATGCAAATTTTTGGTTAAAATAATTTTGAAAATTAATTTTTTTTTTTGGATTTAAAAAACCCAAAAAAACTATAAATTCAAATTCCACCAAAATTCCAACATAAAAAATAAAACTCACAGGCCACGTCTCTTCAGTGGGTGTCCCAAGAATTTGCAAAACAACAGACAACTGATTAATATCATTTTCCCCCTTTAAAAACAAAAACAAAACATCAACACCAAAATCCAATTTCAAACCCTCATTAAAAAATACAGGAAAAACAGGTGAATAATTCAACATCTCTCCAAAAATACATCCAACAGCCCACAAATCCATTCCTTCATTATAAATATTCGCTCCATACAGCAACTCTGGCGCTCGATACCACCTAAAAAAAAATCAAAAAACCATTTAAACATCCTAAAATCCATAAATTAACATAATAAACACCTCGTTGCAACCCTATGACTATACGGCCTCACTTCATCCTTCGTATATAACCGCGCTAAACCAAAATCAGCAATTTTTAAAAATCCTCTGGAACTTATAAGAAGATTTGCTGGTTTTAAATCCTAAAATAATTAAAAATTCTAATTAATAAATAAATTTTATTTCAATTTTTAATTTTACTCTGTGAATGACTCCCAATGAATGGCAATGGGCAATGCCTTTGAGTAACATTTGCATGTAACTTTTGACGTGTCCAGAGTTTAATATTATGTCAAAATCACGTAGAACTTCGGCTAAATCTGATTGCATGTATTCGAATACCAATACGAAGCCAGAACCGTATGAAAATACTTCGAGAAGTTTGACAATCTGAAATTTTAAATTTTTGAATTTTTGAATTTTTTAAATTTTTAGATTTTTTTTTGGGTTTTTAAATAATTTTTTATTTACGTAATCGGAATCAATCATCTGTAATGCTTTTATTTCCCGTAATAAATTCAATGGGATTCCATCTGTTAATTTTTTTAATGTTATTCTTTTCAGTGCCACGACGTCGCCGCTCTTAAAATTTGAAATAATTAAATATTAATTTTTAATTAAATATTTGTTGATTATACTTGTAAATCTTTGCCTTTTAACACAATTCCTTGCGATCCTTCACCGATCCAGCCAAGAACCGAGTAACGATCCATGGATTTATTTGTTTGTAATATTATTCCAAAATGGCTGATGTTTTTGTTTACTTTTTAAGTTACCATTTTCGACGATGGGTGTCGTTAGTTTCGAATTACTATTTTATAAATTTAATTAGATTTTTTTAAATTAATTAAATTTATTTAAAGCTTAAAGTATAATTTGTAATGAAATTTTAATTTTAAAAGTAAAATAAAAATTATTTAAAAATAAAATTAAGATTTTAATATCAAAATTTCATTGCAGTAAAATGGCGGGTTTTTCATTTGTGTGCGATTCCTTCGATTGTCATTGAAAACGATATTAATAGTGAGTTTTTAAAGTGTTAAAATAATATTTTAAGTTATTTGTAAAGTTTCTCGTCACAGGAGATGTGATAATTAGATATATCAGCAATGGCTAAAGAATGCGTAAGTAAATACATTAAAATAGCAAATGGCGCCAAATTAATAAAAAATCTTTTCAGAGATTATTCGACGACGGCGATTTAAGTGATTTCGAATTGCCACGTTCCATAACACCGAGATTGAGACGTAAAACAATTAAAAACAAGAAAAATAATTCGAATGACGCGAGTCCTCAAAAACGTCCATTGCGAAGCCGTTCGAATTTGTTTAGTAAAAGTGACAAAAAAGAGAAAAAAGGAGAAAAACAAATACAAAAATGTTCAATAACAATCACATCACCTCAATTATCACCCATTCGTACACGAAATGGTAGAAAAAATGAGCAAAAAGTCGATTTTTCATCCGATTCAACTCCAGTTTCACCAATTTCACCAAAACGGAAAAACAAATATGAAATTTCACCCGAAATTCACTCGTCGACACCGATTGTGTCGCCAATTCAATCACAGAGACGAATCACAAGGTCTAGAAATATAAATTCGAGATTAAAATGGAAAAAAATGTATTTTTCGAGCGACGAGGACGAAATTCCGACACGAAAACCACGAAAAGTGAAAAAGAAAAAAGAATTTTCACCCATAAAGAAATGTCCAGACGATTTTAAAGAATTCGATAACGAAAATCCAATTTATTATTTAAAAGACAACATTAAATCATACGCAGCAACGACATCAGCTCAAAATCGATTTCAACAGTTAAAAAGGATCAACGAATTGAGAAACGTCGAAATTGAACCGAAGAAAAAAGGGAAAAATAATAAATCAGTAAAAAAAAAATTTATTTTGAATTTTATTTTGAATTTTTGAATTTTATTTGAATTTTTTATTTATTTTTAGGACAAACAAATGAATAAATGGGCCAAGAAATTGAATGAAGAATTCAGTGATATTGAAAAAAATTATGAATTGTGTGTTGAATAATTTTTTTAATTTTTTTGGGGTTTAAAGGGTTATTGAAAGGGTTGAAAGGATTTGGATTGAATTTCGGTGTTGAAATAATTTTTTTTGATTTTTTTTTAATTTTTTTAATTATCGATTAAATCGATTTTTTAGTTTATTTTGTGATCAGTTGATGTGAATGGTTAAGTGGTTGTATAAATACGTTTATTTACTCATTTTATTATCAATTGCATATATTATTTGTGTTTATTTCGTTTGAATTTATTTTATTTTTTTCATTATTTGCACATTAAATTTATTTATTTCGTATTATAATGTAAGGTTAGAGTATTATAATAAATTAGTTTGGATATTATTTTGGATATTGTGTAAAAAAATATTTTTTTGGATTTTGAATTTTTTGATTTATTGTCAGGGGGGACGGGGGTTGAAGTGGTTATGTAAATTAATCTTTGGGTTTTTAATGATGTTTTTTGTTTGATTTTTTTGGATTTTTGGATTTTTTTGTGTTGAATTTATTTACTGAAATGTGAAAAATTGTATTTTGATGTTATTTTTATAATCTTTTTGAATCTTTTGAATTTTTGCTGTTTTTTAATTTTTTGAATTTTTGAATTTTGGATTTTTTTTGAATTTTTGAATTTTGGATTTTTTTGATTTTTTGAATTTTGGATTTTTTTGAATTTTGGAATTTTGGATTTTTTTGAATTTTTGAATTTTGGATTTTTTTGAATTTTTGAATTTTGGATTTTTTTGAATTTTTAAATTTTTGATTTTTTTGAATTTTGGATTTTTTTGAATTTTTAAATTTTGGATTTTTTTGAATTTTTGAATTTTGGATTTTTTGAATTTTTTAAAAAGTTTTTTTCAAGTTTTATTTAATTTTAAATTTTCAAACTTTATGAATTTCTGAATTAATTATTGAATATTTAATTTTATTTTTGAATTTTAAATTTTCCAATTTTTTATTTTGAATTTAAAAAAAAAATTTAAATGAATTTTTGAATTTTAAAAATATTTTTAAAATTCAAATACTTCAAATTCCATAAATTTTATCCAAAAAGCCCTAATTTCCTCAATCACCAAATCCGCCGTTCAAAGTCCACTTCAATCAACACCAATTGAACTTCGACCAAGTCCAAAGTCAAAGAAAACTTTAAATTTAACATAAAAAGCGAACATTTCAAGGTAAGTAAAAACCCACCTTAAAATTGTTGCGTGTAGGTGCATCCGGTTTGTGCAATTATTTATTTCCTTTTCCTGGATGGAACCGATAAATAGTAATTTCGATGGGGGAATGTCCTATTGAGGATAAAAAAATCATTTTAAATTATATTTAAATTAATATTAAAAACACAAAAAATTATTTTAATTTAAAATTAATTTAAATTTTTTTTTTGTTTTTTAATTGTTTTTATTAAAATAAAACGGGTGAAAACAGTGTGGAAATTAGGGAAATTGGGGAAAACATTAGTAAAACCAAAAAAACAAGAAAAAAAAAACAAAAACTAAAAAATTCCAAAAAAACAAGGAAAAAAAGCCAAAAACGCCAAAAAAAACTAAAAAACCAAAAACCAAAAGAAAAAAACAAAAACCAAAAAAACGGAGGGAAAAAACAAAAAAAAAACAAAAACCAAAATATTCCAAAAAAACAAGGAAAAAAAACTAAAAAAAAAAACAAAAAAAAACCAAAAAAAAACAAAAAACAAGGGAAAAAAACACTAAAAAAAAACTAAAAAAAACCAAAAACCAAAAAAACAAAAAAAAAACTAAAAAACCAAAAATCAAAAAATAACAAAAAACCAAAAACCAAAAAAAAATGGCTAACTATAAAAAGTCTAATGACAGACCGCAGTTCAAGGTCCGCGGGATATCCCTTTTCGAAGTACCGCTCTGTTACTAAGCCAAATGACGTCACCCACCAACAATCCCAAACCACCGCCCAATCGAGTAATACTCACGTGACAGACTCGGTCGCACCGTATCCGGCCACGTGCTCAACTACCGAGCACGTGCTTCTTCGTCGTCCCACTAGTAGCAGACGTGAACCAACAACCAAACCATCGCTGCTCAAAACTTCTCAAAATCCACATGAAACCGCGAAGAATTTTCCATTCGATTCCAATGGACACAGAATCGGTAAAATTAATCCCTTTTTAATCCAAATTTAATCCCACAAACACTTTAATAACCAAATGACGTCATAATCGACCACTTTCCCCATCCCAAATATCCCTTATCCAAGTCGCACGTAAAATATGACGTTAGATGACGTCATCACTCATCGATCGTAGATTCCAGGTCGTTTTGACAGTTTATGACGTCATTGGTGCCTTATTATCGATTTGTAGATATTGATGATATTGCGCGTGCGTAGAGTCGATACAAGTCCATATATGGTCATAGATTTCGTAATGGCGCGAAATGAGTTCGCCCATTACAGTTCCCGGAAGAAGTTTTTTTTTTGAAATTTTTTTTATGCCCATCCTTTTTGGTTTAGTCCTGGAGGAAATGATGGATGTTAATGGCCATTGTTTTAGAATAATAGCTTCGTTTGTTATTAATTCTGGGAAATATTTGATTGTGTTTGATTGGGTTTAATGAAATTTGTTTTATTTTTATATTGTTTTGGTTTTTTTAAGGTGTTTGTTGGGATTTTTTGGGGATGGAAATTTGGTTTTAGTGGATAGAATTGGGTTTTGTTGGGGTAAAACAGGCTTAAAAGTGTTTTGTTGGGGTAAAACAGGGTTGAAAGAGTGTTTTGTTGGGTAAAACAGGGTTTTAATATGGTTTAATAGGGTTAAAACTGTGTTTTGTTGGGGTTTTAGTATGATAAAACAGGGTTAAAATAGTGTTTTGCTGGGGTAAAACAGTTTTAGTATGATAAAACAGGGTTAAAACTGTTTTGTTGGGGTAAAACATGGTTTTAGAATCATAGAACAGTGTTTTATTAAGGTAAAACAAGGTTTTTTTTATGGTAAAACAAAGTTTTAACAGGCTAAAACAGGGTATTCTGATGATAAAAAAGGGTTTTCTGATGATAAAACAGGGTCTTTTATGATAAAACATGGTTTTCTTATGGTAATATTGATAAAACAGAGTTTTATTATGATACAAAAGGGTTTAATTATAGTAAAACAAGGGTTTTCTTATGGCAAAACATGGTTTTTTGTGAGAAAACGAAGAATTATAATGAGAAAACAAAGTTTTATAATGACAAAATAGGGTTTTGTGATAATGAAAACAAGGTTTCACACAGAAAAACAGTTTTGCAACCAATAAAACATTTAAAAATTAATTAAAACAAACAAAAACATGAACAAAACAAGCTTTTACTCCATTAAAACAATAGTCGCATTCAGTCATTTGTTTTATTCATTTATCTTGTTTATCAAAAACAACGGATTATCATTGAGAATCGTTTTCACCTATGGAAAACACTAAATCCCACCATTTTATAACAAAATCCATTTTAAATGATTTCACGCTATTGGAATTCCTCACGCAACAAGGAACTCGAAGAATTACCTAATTATAAAGCGCTCGAATCTCGTTTTAAAAACGTTAAAAACCGAAAAAACGAGATAAAAAATAGAAAATATCGAAATTAGTGTTAATTTCACACTCGTTTTCATATTTGGTTCAACGATGCATCGGTGATGGGCGCCATTTAATTATGATCCATTGATCCGTGCAAATCGATGATTTATGACACGTGACAATCACGGTTTTTGCTTGTTTTTATGTCGAATGAAAATATCGATTTTTTTTTTTAAAAATCGATTTTTTTTAAAATCGATTTTTTTTTTTATTTATTAATTTGGCAATTTTTCTGGAAAATTCGTTATGGCTGCCAAATGGCAATAAACAACATAAAGTCATCCAAAAATCATTTTAAATCTTATAAATCACTCAAAATCATGTTAAATCCTAGAAATTACAAAATTCATCTAAATCTGACTAAAAATCACTTTAAATCATCCAAATCACCTTAAATCTCATAAATAACTCAAAATCCTTAAAATCACTTAAAAATCATCCATAAATCATCATAAATCCCATAAATCATTTTAAATCCCAAAATTCACTCAAAATAGGTAAAAATCACTTAAAACATTAAAAACACTCAAATTCACTCAAAATCACATAAAATCTCTCAAAAATCATTTCAAATTTCCAAATATAAAAAACAACGTCTCGTTTGGGCTAAAAATCGATAGATTTTTATTACATTTCCACACAAAAGAAGGGAAAAAATAATCGATGCGCGCGCACTCATTTGTATCGAATCCCCCATAGGAAAAAGAGCAGGCGCCGCGGCACCCACCGACGAATCCCGGCGCCACACGCGGCGGATGCTTTGGCGCCACGACGGCGACACAAATCCATTTTAACCCAAAAATAAAAAATTATACTCAAAACCTTAAATCCCTAAGCCTTTATTCACCTCCAACTTAAAAATACACCAAAACTCAAATTCACCGAATCGACACTCGAATGCGTACGAAGATTCCGAGAAAATCATCTCGTTTAACCTACAAAGAAATCACAGAATTTGACGTAAGACCCCCGTACGTCCTAAAATCTCGTTTTATCTATTGTAAAAGGATAAATTGTGATATTCACTTATCACGTGATGGCGGTTATGAGTCGTCGGTACTATTTTTAGCGGTGATGTCATTCTTTTTGTATAAAAGCTATAGGGCTTTTCCAGTCTTTGAAAAAGCTTCGGATGACTCATCGTCGCGAGGTTTTGTAGTAATTTTGGATACGAAAAATCGTATTTAAGTTTTTAAAGTCAATTTGCGACGCGGTTGAATTTCTCTACGAGCTATTTAACGAAGGTGGTTTTTTCAAATGCGATGAGTTGCGGTAGCAGCAACAGCAGTAATTCGTCTTCGTCCGACAGTAACGTTTCGGATTCGCGATTAACCGTTGCCGATATTTTATCGTCGATGGCGAATGGTGAAGTGGTCACACCGACGACTGTGAGTTGAATTTTTTGTGTTTTCAATTGTTTTTGGGTTTTAAAAAAGACGTTGACGAGTGGCGCAATGATATGCGTTAGGCTTATTTTAGGGTTAATCACCACACCCCTTTGACAGTGTGGTGCAAGTTGAGTTTTGTTTGGGTTTGGGGGTTGTGGAGTGGTGTTTGGTGGGTTTTTGGGTTTGGTTTGGTGTTTTTTGTGGGTTTTGGGGGTTGTGGATGTTTTTTGGTTGGTTTTTGTGTGTTGTGGAGTGGGTTTTTGGTTGGTTTTATGGGTTTTGGGGTTTGAATTTGGTGTTTTTTGAGGTTTTTGGTGGGTTTGTGGGGTCTTAGGGGGTTGAAGTGGGGTTTATTGGTGTTATGAAGTGTTTTTAGTTGGTTTTGGTTGGTTTTTGGGGGTTGTTGAGTGGTTTTTGGGTTTTTGTAAGGGTTTTAGAGTGGAAAATGGGGGTTGGAGGTGTTGTAGGGGTTATTGATCATGTGTTTTAATATTTGCAAAAGGTTTAAATGGGTTTTGTTTGTGGTTGATTAGGTTTTTGGGTGGTTTTAGCTAGTTTCAGCTGGTTTTAACAATTATTTGGTAATTTCTTAAATAATTTTTGGGTCTTTTTAGTATTTAAATTTTTATAAAACAGGTTTTTGGCACTTATTAAACCCCAAAAACCAAATTTTGTCTTATTAAACCAATTTTTGAATTCTCAATTAACCCAAAAAACCCAAAAAATTAAATTTTATCAATTTGTTTACATATTTAATCTCAATTTTCTGATTGTCATATGTTGTTCCCAATGCCTTTTTGTTCTGATGAGACTTGCATTTTCATCTTTTTATTTATTGCTTTATTCAAGGTCCACATGTGTTTTGTGAACCACTTTATCCTCATTATAAATTCATTTTGAAAACAAAACTTAAAAAACATTCAACATTTACAAAACACTAAAATAAAATTATTTACTTAATTTCATAGTCAAATTTATTCTCAAAATAGGCCTAATTTTAGTATTGGGTAAGTTGACTTTAACATGGGGTTCATGGGTATTGGGGAGGCTTTTTGTTGTTACAGTTGACTTGGATTTCAATCATTGAATTATTTTTGGGTTTTTTTTTTAACTGGAAAAAATTGTTTTTGTAGTTTTATCAAGGTTTTTGTGAAAGGAAAAGTAAATCTAAAAAAATTTGAAGGTTTTTTTAAGTCAAGGTTAAACATTAAATCGCACAACTATTGATAATTAAATGCAAATTTATGCAAATTTTATATTTCTCAAAATTTAATTGAAATAGATACCAATCAACAGCTGTAAATTCAACTGAAGGAAAAAAAAAATTTTTTTGAGTTAAATATGCATTAAAATATGTACTAATTGATGTTTCTTGCATACAATTAGTCTTAATTAATTTTTTTTTAAATTTAAATTATTTTTAAAGAAAAATTTAAATTTAATTAACTGAGTTGAGTTACCCCTAAGACTAAAAAGGGTAAAAAAAATCATTAGGCCTAATTTCCCAGCATTCAAATGTGAAAGAGCTGAGTCATGCAGAACTTGTTATCACTTATTATTATTTATGGGATTATTACAAAGGGAAATTGAAGTGGGTCTTGTATATGATTGATATGTAATTAATTTGCTTGTGACATTTGTGTGATGAATTATGGGGTAATTTGTGTTTTCTTGTAATGACCATTTGGTATTAGAGGGTTATTTGTATTGGTTTTTGTGTGTTATTGTTAAGATGAGAGATTAAAGGGTTGTTGATGTGGTTTTATTTAGTTAGAAAACCCAGACATAACAAATCAATAGTAGTCGATGCATATAATTTCCATATAAGGCATTGAAAACCCGGAAATTTGTATTTTTCCTTGTTATTGAATGCTTTATCATTGCAGTTTGCAACTTTGGACGGATTTTCATCCGGGATCCCGACGAGAACGACGCCAACGTTGACACCGACGACGCTCAGAAGCATTGAACAGACTTTCATCGAGCTCCAGTCGGTTCCTCCACCAAACAACCACCAGCACCAGGCCGGTTTCGTGCCACCGGTAGTCAATACTTCCAACAGTTCGACGTCGTCCAACTACCAAATGAAGGAGGATTCCTTGTGGTATTCGGCGCCGTCCCCGTCGCCACCAGCGAGAAACGTTGGCACGAGGAAAGCATCGGGACGAATGGGCGGGCGAAGACCAAACAGGGACGAGAAGGTAAAAAATCGATTTACAGGGGGTGCCACGTGGCGGCTAGGGCTTGGAAATCTTGTGTAGACGATGTTACTCTCGCAATTTCGCTGCAGGGGTTTTAAAAGTAAAAAAAATCTGATAATCAAAAGGGGTTATTTGCATTTTTAATGCCGGAAATGATTAGGGCTCGGTGGTGAATTGAATTTGAATTCGATGTTTTATTTATTTAATTTTTTTTGGGGAAAGATTTTAAAGGTTAACGTCGATTTAAATTCAAGATACGTCGCTGTCGTTTTGAGTTTTGAATGAAATTGTTTTACCTTGGCGAAATTACGAGTTTTTATGCGCCTTTTTTAACGTTAAACATTGAAGTAAGTGGGAAATGGTATTTCAGGGATGTTTTAGTGTCATGTTTTGACACTAGAGGGTGATTACTTACATATTAAGTTATAAGTAAATTTAAAATTTATTTTTGAAACAGTTAAGTCCGGAAGAAGAAGAGCGACGTCGAGTCCGCCGCGAAAGGAACAAACTGGCCGCAGCTCGGTGCCGCAAGAGACGATTGGACCACACAAACAGCTTAGTCTCGGTAAGATCAATAATGATTCAGATTCAAATTCAGATTCAAAATAGATTCAGAAAGTGTCGATTGTCGTAAAACGGCTTTTTTGACGTTCTAAAATTTGTTGTAGGAAACGGATGACTTGGAAGAACGGCGCCAAGTGTTGCAGAAAGAAATCGGCGACTTGAAAAACCAAAAAGAGCAACTTGAATTCGTGCTCCAAGCCCATCGCTGTCTCTACAAAAACAGCAATAACAGCAGCAGCAACAGCAAAATGAACATAAAAGAGTCGATGGCAATGACGTCGTCACCGTCGCCTTCACCAGAGCTCAACACCGTCACTTATTCGCGAATAGAGTCAAAACATCCGGCACGTCCCACTTCGCTGCACTTGAACGTTCCAACTTCGACCAGTCTCAGGCTCAACACTTCGGTGAGTGTGGCGGACATGGCTGGAGTGCCCATATCGACGCCGAGCAACGGCATGTTCAACTTCGACGCTCTCATGGAAGGCGGCACCGGTCTGACTCCCATTGTTTCGGGGCTGACTCCGATAGTCCCCACTTGCTCCAGTCAACAGAGGAATTGCAACACCGACATGGCGAGTCCAGAAAGTCTGAATCCTCCGAAACTTGTTTCGTTGTAATATAAGAAGAAAGTTTTTAAACAAAATGTATATTAATTATGAAATTATTTGCTTTTTTTTAAATTTGTTTTTTTATTTTTGAAAGTTTATGAAAATTTGTGGTTTATTCAGTGCAATTTTAGGTTCGTTTTTTAAGTTATTTTCTGAAAATGCAAATTTTTGATTTTTAAAAAAAAAAAATTTTTTTTTCAAAGCCAAATGTTGCCTTGATCAATTTGTCTTAATTAGCTATGCAAATTTATGCTCAAAAAAATTTTTTTCAAAATTCTTCCATCCATAAATAATTATTTTTTTGAGATTTTTGTTTTATACTGAAAATTTGATGTTGTGTTTTTTAGATCTGTAATTTTTGTGTCGTCAAATTAATATTTTGAGTATTTTCTAGTGTATAAAAACAGCAGCAAATTTAATCAATTTTTATACCTCATTCTCAAGTTCTCTTGAAAAAAGAATTTTCTCGAGTGTTGTGCATTTTGTCATTGTATTTTTGCTATGGAGAAAATATTTTGTATTTTAAATATTTTGTGCTATGCAAATTTTTTTTTTTTTTAATTATTATATAATACTTAGTCTTATGTGTCACTTGAAAAGAGCACTTTAAGCTAATAAAAAAATATTTGTGCCTTAAATTATTAATTATTTGGTTTTTTTACTTTTTACAATAATTAAATATGCAAATTTATTTGAAAGTCGACAATAGATGTCGCTATTATTAAATACTTTAATTAACCATCACCAGTCGTCACTAAAATCGTTTGTAGGGATGACGCGCAATTGCCACGTTCGTACACCAACTTAAATAACCCTAACGGATAAGCTGTGCAGTGTTTAAAAAGACTTAAAACGAACTGAAAAAAAATCACACATGGAATTTATACAAATCATAACACTTTTACTAGCTTTTCTAGCCATTAGTGTCGACGCACTTCGATTTCATTTACATCCGAACTCGAGAAAATGTTTCAAAGACGAAGTGCACAAAGAAGGTTTCACGGCCGGTGAATATGAAATATCAGAAGCAACTGGACAGAAAATCGATTTAATTGTAACTAAAAATAATATTTAAAAAGACAAAAAAGTAAAAAAAAAATATTAATTTTGTTTATTTTAGGTCACTGATTCAAAAGGAAGTGTTTTGGCCAAACGTGAAAATATAAATGGGAAAGGAAAATTATCATTTTCAGTAGATGATTATGAAATATATGAAATTTGTATCATTTCCAAGGTACCAGCTGGTACCAGAGTGCAAGAAAAAGAAGTTGAAGTTTATCTTTCACTTAAAAGAGGAATTGAAGCGAAACAATACGATTCTGTAAATTGAATTTTTAATTTTTTTTTTTTTTTTATTTAAATTATTGGATTTTGTGAGAGATTTGGTAGATCTTGATGGGAGGATTCCAGTTTTATTCTAGTTTTAGCTCTAAGAGTTGATTTAGTGGTGGGAGAACACAAAATTAACCAGTTGAACCCCTAGTTTTAGCTAAATTCATCATTTTAACGTTAAATTTGTATCTCTTTTCTATGCTATTTTTTCGTTAAAATAAATAAAATGGTAATTACACCATATTTCAATAAATTTGCAAATAATTAATATTCAAAAACATCTGTTGACTAAAATAAATAAAAATATTTGTTAGAAAAAATAGGAAAATATGAAAAACTCCATTTAAAAAAAAATATTTTCTCATTTCCTACAATTTCCAACCCACTTAATTAGATTTTAATTAATAGAACTAATTAAATCTCAATGACTTAATTGGTTTTACCCATTATTAAACTCATTTTTCAATGATTTAAGCTATCAACATAGCAAATAGAGCATAACTTACCATTGGATAATTCAATTTCATCAATTTTATTGCATTTCAGTTAGCCGAAGCATCGAAACTAAAACCGCTTGAAGTCGAACTACGCAAACTCGAAGATTTGTCCGAAACCATCGTCAACGATTTCACTTACATGAGACAAAGAGAAGAAGAAATGAGAGACACCAATGGTAAAAATCAGTTTACCAATGAGTTTTGGTGTTATTTGGCTTATTTTTTAGTTAAAATGATTTTTTGTTGTTTTAGAATCGACGAATTCGCGGGTTTTGTACTTCAGTGTCTTTTCCATGTGTTGTTTGCTCGGTTTGGCCACGTGGCAAGTGTTGTATCTTCGAAGATTTTTCAAAGCTAAAAAATTAATAGAATAAATTTTTGCTTTTTTTTGTTTTTTGTTTTTTTTTTAATGTTTTATAATAAGAAAATTGAACAGAAAATTGTTAATGTAAATAATTGATAAATTTTGAAATTGATAAATTAAGTAAATTTAATTTAAATTTTTGGTTTGTTTCAATTTTTTATTAATTTTTTTGGGTTTTTTTTATTTTTTGTTTGTCATTTTGTTTTGTCATTTTTTTTTTAAATTTCAAATTGTATTAACATTATTCGACATAATAATTTGAATAAAATATTTTTTTTCTTGAAATTTAATTATTTTTATCATTAAAAAGCTGAAAAATAACATTTTTTGTTAAAGTGAATGGCATCTACAAACTACCGTAGTTTTATAAAGTAATTGGTATCTCTAAACTACCGTAGGTTTAGTCGATAGCGACCTCGTACGGAGATTTATGGAAACCACTGCCGTTTTGTAGGTTTTTGTTAGTATTTTAATTTTATTATTTTAAGTTTAATTTTTAATTATTTTAATTATTATTTTAAGGTTAAATCGATGGCTGAAATGAATGAAAATGATGAAAATGGAGTTAAGGATTGTTTGCAATGTCGATTGGTGAATGGAGTTTGTTTACTTGGAGCCGCTGGTTTTGTTGTGTTACAATTCAAACGTTCGCCTAATGTTTATTCGAAGATTAGTATTGGTGCTTTGTCTTCTGGTAAATTATTTAAATTATTTATTTATTTAAATTATTTTGTAATTAAGTTTTTTTTTTTTCAGTTTTAGCTGGATTAGGATTAACGAGACTTTTGAATATTTCTCCATTCACTTGAATGAAATTAATAAGAAAATATTTAAATATTTAAATTTTGTTTATTTTAATTAAATTATTTAATTAATTATGCAAATTTTGTTGAAGTTTATTTTTTAAGTATTTAATTATGATTTTTGTCAATAGATGCCGCTAGTTGTTCTATGATAACCGAGGGGGCCAACAATCAGTTTTGAGATTTTGGATTTGCTTGGATTTCTTTGGATTTTGTTGGATTTCCTTGGATTTTGTTGGATTTGTTTGGATTTTCTGGGCTTAGGTTTGTAGATTTCCATGGAATTTGCTTGGATTTGCTGGAAATTGAGTGGATTTGCTTGGATTTGCTGGAAATTGAGTGGATTTGCTTGGATTTGTTTGGATTTTCTGGATTTTCTGGGCAAAGATTTGTAGATTTCCATGGAATTTGCTTGGATTTGTTGGAAATTGAGTGGATTTGCTTGAATTTCTTTGGATTTGCATACCTTTAACAAATTTAAATAACAAAACTTAAAACATATTAAAATTCCACCAATAGATGGCACAAGTGAAAATAAAATTAAAATTAATTTAAATTTGATATTTTAATTCACTTTTTCTTATAAAAACTTTATACAAACAAATATAATTTACAAAATAGATCATTATTGGTAATAAAATTTTATAAATGGATTAATTCAATATACATTTTTTAATTATAAAACATAACTTTTATATTATTTGTTAATAATTAAGAAAAAGAAACAGATTTTAATAGCAAAGGATTTTTTGGTGTATTTTTCTTATTAGAAAGGAACAATTTATATTATTTATATCACAACTGAACATTGGGAATTCAAAAAATTCAGATCTTTTAACTGAATAAATTTACATTTTCTCATCTTAACTGCCATTTGCATTTATGATTTGGTCAAAAAATAGTCAAAAATCACAATTTAGTGTAAATTCAAACCCAATTTGGTCATTTTTAACACCAAAATTGAATCAGCCAATCACTGAACAGTTAAATTCAAACAGACCAATCAGAATTGACCATTAGTTGTAAGTAGATTTCTGATTGGTTGAGAAAATAAAATAGTGCAAAAATCATCATTTTATACTCAAAATGAAATATTGCAAATTTTGGTTGTTCAAAATGATTCATAAATCACAAAATGGCAGCAGTTTGAACCAATTGCATTCAGCCAATGAGAGATTAAGAAAAGAGCCAAATCAGCTGCCTTGAAATGAATTAATTTGTATAAAATTAGACTTGTAATGCCAATTAATGGGACAAATTATGCCTTGGACTTTAATTAAAAAGCATTAACTCCAATTTCAATGCTTAAATAAATGAAAATCATTAAATCAATGCCTTAACTAGGCATTATAATCAATTTTATGCTTAAACCCAATCAAATTAACCAATTTAATGCCTGTCAATTAACTAAATTAGCTTCAAATCTAATTTAATGCCTTAAATAATGCAAAACCATTTATTTAATGCCTATTAAAAGTCCATATCACCAATTTTATGCCCCAAAGTATTTAATACCTTTAAATTGGAGCAAATGATTAATTTTAATGCCAACAATAGGCATAACCAGCCATTATAATGCCTATTATTAACAAATCCATCAAATTTAATGCCCAAAAGGGTTATAATGATTAATTTTAATGACCAAAATGAGGAAAAGTCATTTTAATGCCTCAAATGGGCATAACCATGCCCAAAATGGCCTTATCACTTATTTAGGCATAAAATACTTGTCCACTTGTAGTGTAATGCCACTGATAATGCCCTTGAAAAGTAAATTGTGTTAAAAATAAGTAGATTTGTTCTTTTTTTATTGCAAATGGTCCAAAATTGTTTTTATTGCTTTGTTAGTCACGTCGATCCCATTCCCATTTGCAAGGACAGAAAGGCTTGTTTGGGGCCTATTTATAACCTACAACTCGGGTCGTCCACTAACATCTAAATGAAGACAAGTGATTCATAAACTGGCAATCGTTTGGCCCGACATCAAACAAAACGCAAAAATCAACAAATTGCGATCTACGGAATCTCAATGTCGACATTCGCATTTTTTCTCAGTTTCAATTATCAAATCGAATTTCGAGGGGTTTCAAATACCACTTCCGGTTAATTGAGAGGGCTGAAATTTTAGGGATGACGAGTGCCAATCGCGTGGTTTTGATTTCCAAAGTTTTGGGTGTCCCGTCAAACCGGAAGTGAGTTTTAAGAGCTCTGGAAATTGATTGCTCGAATGGGAGATGAGATTTGTGGAGCGGTTTTGAAAGGTTAAAATCACTACTTCCGGTTTGATTGAGATCTTCGGGATTTTTAAACAGGAAGTACGAGATCTGTAGTTGCTTTGTTTAAGATTTCCGGTTCACCGCTTCACCGGAAGTGCCTTTTAAGAGCCTCTCAAATTGCTTTTGTGGCTGGAAATTTTAAACTCGGTTCTTGCGACGCGACTTCGAGTTACCGTAAAACCTACTTCCGGTTTAGTTGAAAACCCGGCACTTGAGGAGAAGTCACTTCGAAAGTGTGACTTCCGGTCTAGAAGTTTCCAGACCTCCAACTAAACCGGAAACAACACTTTGGGCTCTTTAAAAATGGCACTTTGCTCATTAAAAATTGTCAACATTTCCAACTTGAATTTCTGTAAGGCCTTAAACATCACTTCCGGTTTACCCAGAAACCCAGAAATTTACAGACATGAAGTGACACTCATTTAATTACTTCTCCTAAAATTTTAAGTCCGTAACTAAACCGGAAAAGGAATTTTAGACCCTGCGAAATTGAGATAACAAATATGATTCGGAAAATAACCGCCAGTCGACACCACCATAGTCAATATCCCACTTGATCGAATTGTTGCATAAAATCGGTACAAAAGTTGACATTCATCGTTATCGTTGTGGGTTGATTGTAATATTGTTGTTGTTGCTGTTGTTGTTGTTGTTGTTGTGTTGTTTCGTTGACGATTAAGCATTGAGGCACATGTTCATCCAGTGTTTGTTGGAGCCGCCTGGCTTCGATTTGCAGATCCTCCATTTCCTTTTTAAGAACTACGTTGAGTTTCTCTTGTGTTTGTGCTTCCTGTTAAAATTTAAAAAATTTGCATAAATTCAAATTACATAAACAACAAAAATTCAAAAAAATCCCAAAACTAATGAAACCAAACCCCAACATCTAACCCTAACCCATTAATAACACACACAAATTAAAATTAATTCCACATGTCACCCACTGAGGGCAACTCAAGCTAAAGCACATAAAATGAATAATCACCGAGGTCTCTGCAAAGGTTTCCTTCACAAGCACGACTTAACCCTTCCAACCCCACCAAACTAGGCCTACATCACAAAGACATTCCCATCATTCATTTCTTTCAAACCTTTTTTAACCAAAAAAAATTATTTCCACAAAAAACAACAAAACAAACAAAATGGAGTCCTGTTAACCTACTTGCAAATGTCCTTGGCAACTTTTTGCATTATTACAACTTTTTCCCAACAGGAAAAGAAAAGGTAACTTAATGATGATGAAAGCAAAAAATACTTACAAGAACCAAGTTTTGAGTTTTTTCTTTTTTCTTATTCCGGCATTTAGTTGCAGCTATTTTGTTTCGTTCCCGCCGCTTACGACGCCTTTCTTCGTCTTCTGGCGTTAACTAGTGGAAATACATGTAAATTTGAATTTTTCTGCATAATTAATTGTTTTTATGTAAATTAAGATAAAAAAGTAATTAATTTTTAAGATTAAATAGTACAAAGGTTTTAAATTAAATGATATTTAATCTCCAATTTTCATATTGAATGAGTAAGTGAATAGATAAAATAAGTATTGAATATTTATTTTATAATTTTAGCTATAATAGGTTTCTAATTCTCTTTTTATTATAGGATTTTAGTTTTATTTATCCATAATATTATCAAATTTCCTTTTAAAATGCAAAATCAAAAATTGCTATGACCGGCAATACCAATACTAGTTAGCCAATACTACGTATCATCGGGAATAGTAAATGCCTCTATTTGGACACCTTTAGTAGTAAAATGCACATTTACAATAGTATAACCACAAATGCATAATTAAATCATTTTAGATTGTTAGTGATCAGCTACCGTTGACTGACAACTTTCTAATAATCCTTCACATGTCTAAAGAAACCTGAAATTCTACATTTCTGATTCCATAGAAGAGCTATGGCACTAGTTCAATACCGGCCAAGGAAGAAAATAAAAGTGGCATTCCTTCGGTTAAAGACTGTTGAACACAACTAATTGGTGTTTAGTCGGAGTAGCAGAAATATGGCCGATGTTAAATAACTTTGTCCAATGTATTTGTTGACCCACAAGGTTGATTTTAAATTGTTTTTCTAGTTCAAGTGAAGTAAATGTTGCTATTAGCCTGTTTGTTTCAAGCTGTATTAATGTTAAACACGTCTGTTTTCGTATTAATGTCAGGTCTTGATGAACGCACGACTACTGCTAATTATGTGTGGATGGCCCTGGTCACGAAGTAGTTCGCTCTTTAAATTTTTAATTTTTATTTTTTTTAATTACTTTTTCATGCAGTGAAATTTATTTATTTCATAAAAATTCAATTTAAAAAAAAAATTAAAATTGATTGGAGGTGTTAATAGGAATTTACATCAAATTTAGTGTTATAATGAATTAAGGCTATTTTGATTTATTAAAAAATTTTTTCTTAATAATTTTTTATATGCAAATTCCAAATTTATTGAGCTTTAAACTAATAAATTTCCATAATTTATGATCCAACAAATTTTGATTTTTTTTTTATAAATTAAATTTTATGATTTTATGACCTAAAAGTGTTAAAAAAAACCTGAATTTCTGCATTTAAATTAGTAATAAAACTAAAATTAACAAAATTAACAAATTCTGATTAAAAATGTCTATTTAGAGATTATCACCAAATATTATCATTTACCATTTGATTAATGACATTGCAAAAACCAAATAATAATCATTACACAATTAAATTAAGCAATAGAACATCCATATAAGGTCATATGATACTTTCATGTAAAACAATATAAACTTTAATTAAATAATCACTAACTACATTCAAGTAACTAGAAAATAATCATATCACATTGACTTGCAATAACTCTTTTGACTATTTTTTTTGTTTCCAGGAAATCCCTTGTGTTAATGTATATCAAATATCAAGCCCCATTTCTTGGAAACTGATATGAATGAGTAAATAAAAATAAAACAAATATTTACCATATTGGCACCATAGTTAGAATCATTTGATGATGAGCTGATGGAGTTAATACAGCAATTATTTTGCCATGTAAATTCTTCCTTGGATGGTATCAAGTAAGGTAGTTTATTGTAGCTGTGATGTTTCTTCTGAATTGTGTTTTTGAGCGTGTCTTTAACCAGTTGACTATGTATCATTTGCACTTTGTTGCTAGCAGAGGGTGAAAGTGGTTGATATGTGCAGATGTCTTTTGGTGGTGAAGAGGCAAGTGCTGGATCTGGAAAGTGCATTGTGGGATCATGGACATTGTCTGCAAAAAAGATAAATGGTAAGTCATTAAACATTTCTCAGTTTCTTCGACCCACCTAAACCTTATCGGGCTTTCGACCGAAAAGATGGACACACCCTATTTATTACTTTCCTTCACCTTTTCTAACTACTTTTACATGCATGGAATATTTTGAGTAAATTGGCATAATCTGCAAGTATCAGCTTTTCAGGAGATACTAATTTCACCACAAGGTGTCTCAGCTGATACTATGGCCATGTGGGTTAATTAGAATATAATGACTGTTCCAATAGGATATTATAATTGAAGGTAATTTATAATTCTTGACCTATTCAGTGAAATTACTTTGCTTAAGGGAATTTTTATTTTGGAAAAATCAATTTAATTTGATTGTACATTGTCAAGTTGATTAAGTCACAATAAATCAATTGATTAGCAACAATCAAAACTAATTTCAAGTAATTATAAACACAAGAGGAATGACTTTTAGGCTTTCGGTGCTTTCGGTCAGCTTTGCAAGGACATTGGGTATTATGAGTGTCTGATCTCACCTAGTCTCATTCCATTTTATGTATAAATTGCAACTGGTGGGTATATGATGGGTGTATAAATAGAAAAGTTGGCAAAACAGTTGATTGTGTGGGTTAAGGTATTGATGTTAAAAATAAAAAACTTATTTTTCCTTTCTTTTACCTTGATTGTCATAAGAAAAAACCACAATTTGTATCAACATCTGCCCACAGGATGTGTCAATTTTGACTTTATTTACATGATGATTCACAAAGGAATTAGCACAGTTAAGTATGAAATTTGTCTCAGTCTCAGCCCTTTTTAGTTTCAATTGTCTGCAATTTGCAGCAGTGCCAATAGAAGAGATTCCTTTTCGAGCTTCTTTACCATTGATTGCTTACCGGAGTCTGTTAAATGTGTGGATTAAACTAAGATTACTAAATTAAATCTCTAATTTGTTCTAGCTAGAAACAGTCCCTAGTAATTCATTGAAAGTCAAAAAAACCGTCATCTTCATTACAACGGTTCCCAGAAACCCTTCTGTAAGGCAACCGCTTACAACATTCTTCTACTATGGACCAGACACCTGGCAGTTATCCACATAAAGTATCAACCTATGGCACCTATGAAGCTTATGACAAATTAATAAGTCATCACAAGCAGAGCTGGCTCGAAGGAAGTACGAAAAGTGCGGCCGCCTAGCCCGGCATTTTACACTCATTGCAAAAATTAAAAAAGATCCCGCAATCGGATTTCGCACATGGCCCAACAATCTTAAGTTTATAAGTTATACGTTTATAAGATAAGTCATACTAGCACTAACTCCCTATTATAACTTACACGGAGCGACTATGCCATGTTGGTTGTTGTCCGGTTCGATGTTGGGTATTTGATATGTAGCAGTATCCATTGGATGCATATAACAGAAGTCATTGTAGCTTAGAAATTCAGGTGGGTAATCAGTCCCATCCGTGCCAAAGTTTTGGCTGCCTGGCAGTGTGGTGTACATTGCAGTCATCCCACAATTGTTGGTGATGGGTGTGCTGGTGGTGCAATAGTTTTGCCTATTGATAACAAATTAGAAATTTTTTTATTTTTTTTCATTTTTAGCACCAAATTGCCACTAAAATTAGTAAAATGACATGAAATATACTTTTGTTTGTTATTATGGGACTGTGACACACTTAACCAATTGCATTACCTTCACCTTTAACACTTCACGTTCCATTTTGAAAAAAAAAATTGAATTTGGAAAGGAAAATGTAATAAAGAATTAAAATGGATGTTTTTATGAGTGTTTTTTTATTAAATTTTTTTTTTAAAATTGATGGGTATTTTGTTGGAAAATGTTTGTTGTTGGGGCGTGTTCAATGACCATTCGTGAGGAAAGGGTTGGATTTTTTAACACTTTTGCTTTGAAATGTTTGACCTATTTTTGCTTGTGGTGATTTGATAAAGTTTAGGAATTTTTTTTTAAAAGTGATTTTGATGGGTCTAAAATGGGAAGTGAGTCTAGAATTTTTATTTTGGTCTAAAATTGTGGTTTTTTAAAGCTAATTTTAGATCTAAAATATTTTTTTTCTTGAGAATTTTGGTCTAAAATAATTTTTTTTATTTCGAATTTAGGTCTAAAATTTATTAAAATTGGGTCTAAAATTGTGATTTTTGGTCTAAAATTGTGATTTTTGGTCTAAAATTGTAATTTTTGGTCTAAAATTGTGATTTTTGGTCTTAAATTGTGATTTTTGATCTAAAATTATCTAAAATTTTGGTCTAAAAAATCTAAAAACATAAAATCCATGTCTAAAAATCCACATTTCCTATCAACCCAACCAAAAAAACCCAAATCCCATCACTAAAAAAATAAAACCCAAATAAATCCCACAAAATCCCAATAACATTGATTTTCCAACGCTAAAAATAAGCCTAAACAACATAAGCCTAAATAAAACAAAAATTCAAAAAATAAACATTACATAATCACTCATTACCTAATTAATATTGCAAATAATCCATTATCACAACTTACATCATAAAAATAAACCATTTATTTCCAAATCCAAATAAAAGTGAAAAATCATTCCAGTTGATAGGCCTAATCAACACCTTTATCACATTCAGACTTAATTTCCAATGTTTTGTGTTGTTTTTGGCAAAGGTTGAGTGAGTTTAAGTTTTTAATTTGTCAGATGAATGTTTATTTAAATGAGAATTAAATGAGGATTAGGATAATAAATTAGGTTTAGTGTGGGAAAATGTTATGTGAGATGAGAAAATAAGCCTAAATTGTTCAATTGTTTATTTAAGGTTGGATTTAGTTAGAAATGAGTATTTTAGACCTTGTTTTAGTGCAAAATGCACATTTTAGACATTGTTTTACTTGATGAAGGCTAATTTAAATAGGATTTAATGCAAAATAGACATTTTAGACCTTGTTTTAGTTGAAATTGGACATTTTAGACATTGTTTTAGATGAAATTGGACATTTTAGACCTTATTTTAGTTGAAATTGAGTATTTTAGTCCATATTTTAGTGAATAATAATTATTTTAGACCTTTTTAGATCCTTTTTTGTGGGAAATTTACATTTTAGACATTAATTTAGTTGAAAATAATCAATTTAGTTCCTATTTTAGTGGATAAAACATATTTTAGGCTAATTTTAAGGCAAAATAGACATCTTTAGACACTGTTTTAATGGATAAATAGCTATTTTAATCTAAACTTAGTACAAAATGGACATTTTAGACATTGTTTTAATTGAAAATTGACATTTTAGACCTACTTTTAAAGGATAATCTGCATTTTACATTCATCTGTATATCTTTAACCTTATTTAAAAAATTTCAAATCATCTTAAAACCCAATTTAAACACTTGAAAAACAAAAATGAACAAAAAATAAACCTAAAAACTTGAAATTTAAGCCTAATTCAAAATCAAGAACACACAAAAACATATCAAATTATTTTTTTAAAAAAAAAAATTATCAAATTCAAAAAATCCAAAAAAATAAAAAAATAATTTCAAAGCTGATTAAGCCTAATTAATTAATAAATATTTTTACTAACAAATTAAAACTCTAAAAATCCCAATTAAAAAATTCCCCCTTTAAAAATTCAAAATAAAAAAAAAATATGAATATTTAATTAAAGCCTCATTTCCATCCCTGCAAAATGCCAATTAGGCCTAACCAATTAAAAAAAAAAAATTTTTTTTATTGAAATTTTCAAAATGTCCGTAGGTGTATAGTAAATGGTGTCTGATAAACACAAGCCAAATCGCACCCCAATACAACAACAACATGCATTTGAATAGGCATTGAATCGGATACTTCGTTATAACGAGTCATCGAGGGCGTGGGCGTTAAATTGCGTTGGTGTAAACCCGCACCCGCCTTGACCTATGACATTATCGCTCGAAAAACTCCTTCCAACCCTAAAATCGAACTTAAATGAACTGATCAGAATAAATAAATAAAAATCCAACTAAAAATCATCAAAATCCCCACTAAAAACCAAAATTTCACCATTTTCCGACCAAAACATCAGAAAATCTCAAATTTACCATTGACGAAGCACATTTTCAGACGTCAAAGGGGCAAATCGCAATTGACGTCACAAAATATCGCCCACGCGTTATTACGAGCACAAATTACTTAGCCTTGAAGTAAACGTCATTATGACGTCACGAATGAGCCAATAGGTGGGGCTGATGGGAGAAACCTTTCGTTTCCCCTTTTTATAATGTCCTTGAGTTAAAAACGCCCTCTGGTGGCGGAATTTTAATTTTTTTTATTTTCTTATTTATTTTTTTTAATGGAAAATATTTTTTAAGTGATCGAAACTCGAGTGGGAGTTTTTAGATACGTCAAAGTGACGTCACGTGGCCTTTGGATGGCCAGTAGTGGCGTGTGGAGTGGCCATGAGTTTTAAGATGGATTCGAAACGGAAGGCAAAGGGTTATTAAAAGGTGGTTTTGGGACTAGGAAATTGAGTTTTTTTTTATTGTTTAAAATTGTGAAGAAAATGGTTTTTGTTGATGTTTTTAATGTTGGAAATAATTTTTTTTTTAATGAGTTTTCAAAGAAAATTTTTTTTATTATTTTTTTTACATCAATTGGAATTTGATTTAATATTTTAAATGTGAAAAAAAAATTAAAATATTTTTTTTTTAGTTTGAAAATGTGTTTGAAATTGATTATTTTGAATTTGTTTTAATTAAATTTGTTTTTTTTTTAAGTTTTTTTGTTGATATTTGATTTTTAGCATTGGATTACATTAAAATGTATGTGAAATTTGGTTTGAATTAATTATTTGTACTGTAAAAGTCATATTTTTGCATAAAATTATAAAAGAATAACTCAAAATTAGTTTAAAATCTTTAAAATTCCATAAAAACAAGTTTTAAATTCAATTTAATCATTAAATTATTCCAAAAACCAATCAAAAACTACTCAAAAACCTCAATCCCACCCCTAAAACCCAAAAAATCAACTCCAAAAACCCCAAAAACCTTCCAAAAACCCTTTAAAACCTAAAAAAAAATTTAAAATTCCAAAAAACCATCAAAAATCACTCAAAAAACCCCAAAAAATCAACTCCAAAAACTCCTAAAACCTTTCAAAAACCCCTGAAAATCTTTAAAAAATCTCAAAAACCCCTCAAAAACCTCAAAAAACCTAAATTGAACCCTCAAAACCAAAAAAAATCCAATTTACACCCCAAAACCAACCCCCACCCCAAAAAAAACCCATAAAATCTTCCAAAACCCCCCCCAAACACCCTCTAAAACCCCCAAAAACACCAAAAAACCAAAATCCAAACCCACCCCCTTAAAAACCCCCCACAAAACCAAAACCAAACCCAAAACCAGCCCCCACCCGCAAAAACCCATTCAAACCCCCCCATAAACCCCACAAAACCGCAAAACCCAACCAAAAAACCAAAAACGGACAGAAAAACCAAAAAAACATGTGCCTTACCTGTTGCCGACCGCAAAACAAATACTCGGGCGCAACAAGTGTTAATAACGAATAACGACCGCACATACGCCTCACGGCGGCCAAATTGAGAACTAATAAAGCCAGCTTTGAGGAAATCCTCAGCCAACTGTACTGGCTTTCACTACAGCCAACAGCCTTATATTACATTGCGTCTTATTTTTACGCGTGACATCATTTCTAAGCCATTTCATTGGTCGTGACGTCAGCTGACGTCATAGTCGGGCTCGACTATCGCTTTTACTTCATTCGCTGACACGCGGAAATCGCTTTGAATTTTTTTTATGGGTTTTTGGTGTTTTTGGTGGTTTTGGTGGGTTGAAGGGGGGGTTGAAGGGGTTGAGGGGGTTGAGGGGGTTTGAGGGGGTTTGGGGGGGGGGGTTGGAGGGGGGTTGGTTATGTTATTGGAATTGGTTTTTGATATAAATTGGAAAGTTCAAAGGGTTGTTGATAAAATGAGATTTATCTTTGTTTTTTTAGGTTTTAATGGGTTATTAAAAGTTGATTTTTTTTTAGTGTTTAAAGATCCTATTCTTTTGTGGTTTTTTTTGTTTGGTTTTTTGGTTTTATGGGTTTTTTTAATGGAAGTTTTTTTT
>JAQFZU010000220.1:0-37496 GCA_034696185.1 Henia vesuviana | reverse complement strand
CTAAATTCTTGCAGAATTGGCTAAATTCTTGCAGAATTGGCTAAATTCTTGCAGAATTGGCTAAATTCTTGCAGAATCGGCCAAATTCTTGCGGAATTTCTGTAGAATTCTTGCAGAATTCTATAGAAAAAAACCTTCAAATAATTCTGCAGAATTTCTATAAATTTTTTAAAAGCATAAAAATGCACTTTTTGCATCAAATATTTATTATTTATAGGGAACAAGCAAAACTCCACATAATAAATTACGCTCAATGGTTTTCTGAAGTCGTCAATCGCTGGTTAATAATTGCAAGATACAAAGCGATGCTAAGAATAAGACGAGCGGTTGAACTAGAAAAAGTAAATTAAAATTAAAAAACTTCCAGAAAAAAAATATTAAAAAAACCATTAATTACAACAGGTGGTTACCCAAGTAGATTCGTTGGTCAAACACAGTACATCGGCGGTCGACACAACATCTTGCTTCTACCAAGTTAGTTGGTAATTGATTTAAGAAGTGTAAACTACAATTTCTTTATCTTTATTTGTATTTTTTTATTTCCTTTTTTTAATTATTTTTACTCAGATCAAAACCTTCTGGAAGCAATTGGCATGGCCAGACTTGGTCTCATCTTACATATTTGTAACAAAATTACTCGATGTGAGTTCATTTGTCTATTAACAAATTTACAAAATTACAAATTCACCCAAAATTAGGACATTTGTTGCGGTGCAACTTATTACGCCGATTTGATGTACACAAAACTATGCGATGCTGGTTTTTACGACGACGAAGGCCAATTTGATGTCACCGAGCAGGTATTTAACAATTTTCATTTAATTTTAATTCTCAATTGATTTCTTGTCATTAGTTGTGCATAGCAATCAACGACATGGAACACGTTCGTTTGTCGTTACGGGTGTTACCGCAAGAATTGGAATTCGAGGCCATTATCCAAGCAGTTGATAAAAGCCAAGGAGAAGCCGGTGGGAAGCAATGCAGAGTTGCCTTTGAAAGTATTTTAAGCAGTGCTATCGAAGATGTTGAAAATCATATTTTTAAAGTTGTTAGCCATCTTGGAGAAAAGGTATTTTGATATTAAACGTTTAAATAACAATTATATAAATCTTCGTAGATGAGACCTGATATACGTAAATACACATTCCACTTGGCATTTTCACCCGACGGATTACCGGCGGAAGAAGTAAAAAATAACCGGAGGAACTCAGCTGGAAAAATCTGCAGAAATTCTCCAGAAAAATTGCAGAATGTGCCAAATTTTTGCACAATTTCTATAGATTTTTCCAGCTGGGAAACATTTATCTTAATTCACACATTTTTCATTACTTCATAGGCTATTGTTCCTTTGATGGAATATTTAGACAATAATTTGACAACATTAAACAGTACTTTGCTGACATCAAATTTTGAACGTATTTTAATAGTCATATGGACCGTTGTTTTAGAAGAAGTTAAAAAACAAGCACAAAGTGGCATTGGGGTATTTGTTACAGCATTTAATGTAAATTAAAATTTAAAAGCAAAATTATTCGTCAGGAGAAACATTTGGTTTTCTTCGAAAGACTTGATGGTTCGTTAGCTATAATGATGGACTTCTTTCATGCTGAAGAAAAAGGTTTATCACTTGAAATGTTGAAAAATAAGGAGTATCGAGTAAGTTTACTTAAATGTTATAAAACTTATTGATTTACGAGTAAATTTTTAGAAATGTCAAAGGTTTCTTACTCTGAATAGAACTGAAACAGCAGATTTGATATCTAAATATTATTCGGAAAAGCTGGAAGAACAAGTAAAATGAATTTTTTGATTATTTGTGATAAATATTAATTTATTTGTTTATAATAGCAAAAGAATACTAATTGTGACTTTGGTGTGCTAACTGTTAGAGTCTACTTTCACAATGATTGCTTGTGTGTCGAAGTCATAAGTGCTAGAGACATCTTACCACTCGATACTAATGGTATCGGATGTCGTACCCGGCTGGAAAAATCTATAGAAATTCTGCAGAAATGTTTTTCTGCAAAAATCTGCAAGAAATTCTGCAGGTTTTTCTGCCAAAATCTGCAGTTTTTTTGCAAAAATCTGCAGTTTTTTTGCAAAAATCTGCAGTTTTTTTGCAAAAATCTGCAAGAATTTCTACATTTTATTCCAGCTGGGTATTCAAACCAAACAAACAAATATTTATTATCAAATGCCATTTTTAAGGTTACAGCGATCCATTTGTGATATTACAAATTCTTCCAACAAGAGTATTCCCCCATTGTCCTATTCAAAGGACAAGAGTGCAGAAGAAGACACTGCAACCGGTGTTTGATGAAATATTTGAATAGTAAGTTTAAATGTATAAAAAAAAATTTACAACACAAAAATGAGCTAAAAATTTATCCTGAATACCTTAAACAATATACTAACATTTGTGGTTTTGTTTAGTTCATCCACTTTAGAGCAATGCAAGGACCCAGCATCAATGATCCAACTGACAGTGATGGATCATGATATTCTATTAAGTAATGATTTTGCTGGTGAGGCATTTGTTTCACTCAACCATGTACCAGGTGTTGATGACAAGATGGAAGATGTTTCAACTCTTCATGGACTTAAACCAATTGAACTCAACTTGCTCAGACCAAAGCAAAGTGGTAATCAAAACAAAATGATTAAAAAAATTTATTCTCAACAATTTCTTGCAGACAATGAAATTTTAAAGGTTTTGGACAGAAGATTTTGGGATAAAACTGCATTGGAGTTTGCCAAAAGCCAAAAAGCACATTCAGCTTAAATAAAAAATTTAAATATATTTTTACTTAAATTTAAACCTTTTTCAGCCCATTTAAAAAAAATCCTGACGCACAAAATCAATAAGGCATCTCTTGAAATGGACATAACAATGTACATATTTTCAATGTTTTGCTTCTGAATTTATTGTGATTGTATTTTCAAATTAAAAATCTAATATTACCAAAAAGCAAAACTTTTATTTAACCAAATTACAATTATTATTCTTCTTTTGCAGTTGGTCTTTTGAAATAACACAAGAGTTGAGGGAATTTCGAATCCTATGAAATTAGTAAATTATTGAATTTTTAAGTTTAAATTATGAAAATTTATTATTACGTCGATGTTATTAATAACCAAAGGTGCTGTTTGTCTTCTTTTCAGAGCCACGATAGACTCGTTCAAATCCCAGAATTCAAGTTCCAATTTCTCTTCTTTCATGTCGTCAATAACGTTCTCGCTTTCATTCAAAATTTCGGCGTCGCTCTCGCTATCGATATTGGCAATTGGTTGCTAAACAGTTAAATAAAATTTATTATGATCAGTTGCTATTTTAGTTAAACAATAATGCATTTATTTCTTTAAATTCATTTTAAACGAGATGGATGCGCTCGTTATAATGCTAAGTTCGAATTCTTGCGAGTTTCCAACTCGAGTTTCTTAACTCCATCTAAGCCACCCCCGCTTCTGGGACGGTAATAAACGGCGCTTAACGCCTCGTCTTTCTCGCCGGGTAGGTTTTTTGTCGGGTTTTCGACGATGGTGGATGCTTTTGGGGGTTGAGCTGCAGCGGCCGAAAGGATAGAATGGGCCCCTAAAAGGTGGTCGCACTTATATAACACCCCAGGAGTTTGGGGGACCCCATCTACACTTGAAATCGAGCAATACGTCATAAGACAACCCGAATTAAATTCATTCTCCAAAGAAATTTGGCTAAAATTTTAAATTTCTTACACAATCTTTTGGTTCTTCGACTTCTTTCTGATTTTCATCAAGTTTCGCAGACATTTCACCCTCTTTTAATTCACTTTGTTGAATTTCTGTTGTATCTGATGGTTGAACTTCTCCAATAACTTTCAAAGCTTCTTTATCTTTAACTGCTTTTGGTTCTTTTCCTTTAAACTTGTCTATTTTTGCAAACTTTCCTTCAGCTTGCAAATTCACCGGTTCCAATAAAGTTTTTAGAGATTCACCCAACGGACTAAAAGGTCAAAGGTTTTAATATTGAATTATTTCAAACTAAAATTAATTTTTTACGTGTTGATGACTTCTTTTGGTAAAATCAAGAGATATTCTGGGATTTTTTTCTCGGTGAGAAAAGTAACGGCTTCTTGAGTGAATTTGTTACAGTTGTTGCCAAAGAGCTGATAGGATTGACTCCTGCGGTTGAATTAATAAATTATTGGTAAGTGGGGTAGGTGTGTTGCTTAACGTTGCCAGCGGCTACTAAGGTCATATGCAAATTTTTACGTGTATTTGGTCTCTGCTAATCCCGCAAGAAATTCTTCAAATTCGGCATAATCGTATCGAGTCGTTCCTAATTTGAGGATTTCCAACGGATTTCCCAAAATCGTTCCGCAGGGTTTAACGGAATTTATTCCTTTTTTACCAAAGAAGAATTCGGAACCAAACACCACGACCGACGTGTGCCACATGCCATTTACACGCTTTTCACCTAAAATTATAATTTTATATTAACAGTTCCATTTTGGAACACAAATTTTTACCTAATGGAGGTTGCGAAAAGAGTTTTGCAAGACCCTTGGATAAATCGTAAATAAAAACTTGAACTTGGGTATCATTTAAAACTGAAACTTCTTCCATTTTGTTAATAATTTTGTAATATTTAAATAAAAAAAATTAGAATATAATTTTTGATTACTTTTTATGTTTAAAGAAAACTATTATGCACAAACAATGACTTTGCAAATGTAAATTTATTGTTTCTTAACATAATAACACAAATCTCAACATTCAATTAGCAAATCATAACTAATGACGTAACACCACGTGCAATTTCTATCACAGTTGTGACTAGACAAAAACGTCATAATGAATACAATAAGTGTGATAGAATCAGTATCCTTCGTCGTTGTGTTGTCTGCAATGGTGAACATTTGTCGAGTCATTTAAAACACAAACAGCAGCAAAAATGAGTGACGACGAATCCTCACCCGATGACAATCAAGTGAAATTATACATCTACGATCTCTCAAAAGGTTTGGCAAAGGTTTTTTCGGAAGCATTATTAGGTAACAAAAGCAATAAATAAATATTAAAAAAATTGACATTTTAATAAAATTAAAATTTAAATAGGAAAACAACTAACAGGCATTTGGCACTCAGCAATTGTAGCTTATGGACGTGAATATTTCTACGGAGCTGGTGGAATAGAGAGTATAAGACCGGTAAAATACGATAAAAATTAAAAATTAAATTTTAAATTAAATTAAAAAAATTAAATTTAAAAAAATTCAAAAAAGTCAACTGTAATTTAATCCGTTTTTTCCAGTTTGTTGATGCTATTTTAAGATGATTTGCTCAAAATAAATGTTTAGATAATTTATTTTTGTTGATATTTTACAGGGTGGAACAATTTTAGGTAAACCATTAGAGATTCTTGACCTTGGTACAACACAAATTCCCTACAGTTTGTTTCTCGAATACATTTTTGGATTGGGAGAAACCACTTTTGTGTGAGTGGAAAAATAAATAAATTTATTTTGTATAATAAATAATTAATTTTTTTTTATTATTTAATATTCAGGCCTAGCAAATATCAATTGTTTCAACATAATTGCAATAATTTTAGTCAAGAAGTATCAACATTCCTTACTGGAAAGAATATACCGGAATATGTGATTAATTTACCACACGAAGTCCTCAATACGTAAGTTAATAAAATCCCAACTAGAAATTCTGCAAAAACCAATTATTTAATTACTAATTTTATAACCAAAACTCCTACATGTGATTTAGCGAAGGATGTGCGTGACTTGATTATCTCGAAATTGAGTGATAATTTACTATTAAATTATTAAAATCATTTTTAGTAAAGAAAAGTCAGTTTTAATGGATTAAATCACAGGTTTATAAATAATTCAAAAAATCAATAAATCAATATTCAGTAAATTTATTATTTATTTCAATTATATTTAATTGCAAATCTCAATATTTATAAGATAATCGAAGTATTCTTCGCTATAAATACAGTCAAATAGATCTATTTTTAAAAATATCTCCCAACAACAGCAATTTAAATGCTTTCGAACACAAAGACAGTGTGGAGACTGTCTGGATTTTAAGGGTATTGACTTATATTAATTATTCAGTTAGAAATTTAAATAATTTTTTTTTTATTAAAATATTTGAATTTAATTACATTTTTAATACATAAAAAATATTTTTTCAAAAAAAAAATTAATTTTTAATATATGAATTGAATATATTAAAAATTAGTTTAAATAATTAATTTAAATGTAATTAACCCATTTTTTTAAGTTTAAATGAAAAAAACTCCTTTCTAGTGACACAAGTTTTCATCCCCTCAAATGTTTAAAAATAATCAAAGCCTCGATCCAAGAATTTAGTTAAAATGTCTAAATATAGTCTTATTCCACTTATAGCTTTCTTTTAGTCACTCGAATCACGAAATCCGATCATTTCTCGGCTCTCTCACCCGAGAACACATCTTCGACTCTGCTGTTATTTATTTTATAAATTTTCTAAATAAGAAGTAAAAATTTTAAAATAATTTTTTAATTTTCTTCAGACCATTAGGAGACTCTTTAAGGACACTATTGGAACCAGTGAGTTTACGTGCAGAAGGTGGACGAGGTGTTCGATTCGGACATCACACGGTATCGGACGCCGAAGAGCGTCTAAATCAAGGTGAAACAGCGGTTAATGACACTGAGGATTTCGAAGAAGACGAAGATATTAAAAATATAATGTCAGCCATAGAGGTAATATGATTTTATACAATTTTAACACATTTTTGGAAATTCTAGAGATGATAGTGAGTAAAAATATTTGAAGAATGTGACGTCATAAATACTGGAAAATTGACTGAAATTATTATTTAAATTTATTTAATAAATTTTGTAATTTGAAAATAAATAAAAAATTTATTTTATAATAATTATTCAACATAAAAATCATTTACAGGAATCGAAATTGGAAAAAGGCAAATCAGACGACCCCAGTGCCGAGGACGGTGAATCGGAACCATCGAACTGGGAGCAAAGATTAGCAGCTAAAAGAGCCCAGAAGAATCAAGAGCCTCCAATTGTATACAAGGAAATCGATGTATGTAAACAATTGTTAAAATAATTAAATAAAATTAAATTTTCAATCATCATCAGGCTAAAGGTGCGTATGATGTTCTCGAAAAGGAATTGGTGCCATCACTCAAAGAAGAAGACAAACAATTTATGGCAGAATTGAATGATTTTGTTCTCACCGATTCAGGCGCATGGGCTTTGGGTGGTCAACATTTAGAATTAATTAGTGAGTCATAAATTAATTTAAATATTAAAAAAAATAATTAACATAATTTTCCAATTCAGCTCGAATACTCGCAGACCCAAAAGTCACTTTACCAACAAGAAAAGCATTATTGCAATTTCTTCAAGCAGCATCGCTCAAAGAGGATGTAATTCTTTTACTCCACATGGATAGGAAGGAACACGTACTAATGAATTACATAAACGAATACGAGAATTTCGGTCCGGAAGAACAGGAAGAAATTGCCAAAATGGTTAAAATGATTAAAAATGTTTTAAATAACAATTAATTTAAATTATTTTACAGTTATGTAACATGTGTCTACCGTACAGTTCGTCCGATTGGCTGCTGTACATTTCTGAATGGCAGAAAGGTTCGCAGTCGGTCAGCAACAGTCGGGTGACGACGAGAGTTGCAGTCAACAGTCTTCTCAGCGATAAACCGCAATTAATAGAAAAAGGAGTTGCGCTCATGTATAATTTAGGGCTTAAAGAGGTAAATATTAAATCAAAATTGCTAATCAACATTAATAAACATTAATTCAGGTGTTTGACGACACTGCGACCGAATTGGCGTCGGCAGTTTTACAATATCTTCACGGTAGCATCGACGAAGAGGCGGCTTTCAAAGTCCTCACGGCTTTAAATCGGTTTATGCAAATTAGTTATAAGGACGTAAGTGTCGAAATTTGATTAATTAATTATTTATTGAGTTAATTCTTTTCAGGTGCCTCAATTAGTTAAAATGATTGGACCAGATTTGGGGAAATTCAAAGGGAAATCAGATCGGTTGGATCATTTGTTAGAACAAATTAATTATAAAGTCAATTCAATATCGGATGGTGGGGAAATGTGATTTTTTTAAATTTTATTTATTATTATTGTAATATTTATAATAATTTTTTTGTTTTTTTTTGCTTTTGGGTCTCACTCGGTCATGTTGTTTTTAATTATGTACAAAGATAAATGCAAATTACATAAATCTTCTTGAATAATAAATGATTTGTTGTATTTAGAAATTATGGGAATTTTCTAGTCTTAAAAATGTTAATTTATGTGAAATTTGAATAATTAATTAAATTTAGTTGTCACGTACTTCGTGTGGATTAAATCGTGGATCTCTGAACCACTCGCGGATTTGTTCGTCTGAGATTGGATCTAAGATTTTGTAACCGCTTTCTTTCTCCAAAAGATGTCTTCTTTTATTGTAGGAAAGAAGTTCGGGATACGGATCCAAGATTCTTTCGTTTGGAATTTTGTAACATTCGAGTCGAATGGTTCCGTCGTTATTGTCGCAACAGATGCATTTGATGTAATGTGTTGGAGTTCTCACACCTCGTTCGAGTGCCTTTGCATAATTCTGATGCAATTCACCAAACTCGTTGATTCTGACAAATAAAAAACGAATTAATGGTTTGAAAATTTAGTTATTCTATAATTGTCATTTGGGTTGCAGTTTTTAAATTCAAACTTTGGCAGTTTGTTTAACTCGCTTAATTCACACTACGTGTCGCTGCGGTCACCAGGTCAGATTATGCAAAATATGCAAAATCCCATTGAAAGAAATTTTTAAATTTTTGCAATGACTGTGGGATGCTTAAAAGTTATGCTATTAAATATAATCGATAATTACTCTGGTTCGTATAAGACACAAGTCCAAATAAGTACATGATCATAATGGCAAGTAAGAAATTCTATATATTTATAGAATGTATGCCAAATTGTATTGTTTTGGCAGAAACAGCAGTTAGGCTGAAAAATTAATAAAAATAAAATTCACTGTACAATAAATTAAAACTAAAATTACCCGTTCTTCAATAGGACCATCTGGGAACAAGTTGTTATTCCCCACTTTGACTACATCAAAATTATGGTTACATTCGGGATCAACAAAAGCTTCAAAATCTGCAGGAATATCAGACTGGATATTTATCAACTCCCAATGCCGGTGTTGTATCTCTTTGACCGTATTCCTCGTTACCGATTCCAATATACGTAAAGGTACTCTGCTCAAACGGTGGTACCACAATGCAAAATCTCCGTAATCGATGAGGAATTCACCCGGCATGCTCGGGCTGGCCAGTCTTTTGATTTCTGTTTTCCTTTGTCCAGGCACGGTTGCTCTTTCTTTGTGCTCGGTACATTCGTCGTCGCTCTTTGCCGAGCTACCATCGCATGTCTCCGGTGATAACATTCCCACCCATTCGCCACCACTGGAACTCTCGGGTTCTTCGTCGACCACATGAATGGTGTCGTCCGAGACTTTCCCGAACCTATTGCTGTGTTCTACCTGTTGAAATAACACCAAAATTTGATTGAATTACCAAAGATGATGTACTGTAGAGGACTACGCTTATCGAGTCGACGGCCACCTTCTTCAGGGGCCCATTAAATGCTATCAGCCTAGGGTCCATAAGAACCTAAATCCGGTACCGTACAAAAGGTTGCAAGATTTGCTTATACCTCGTTATCCTCTTCAACAAAATCTTCTTCTTCTTTTGCCGTTTGGTTACGAGCATTCTCTTCATGAATCATTTCATTTGCTTGTAAAAAGTGATTAATTATTTGCTGTTCATCTTCCCTCAGATCACCAAAGTGGTCGTCGTCGTCAAAGTGGTGGTTATTTTCATCACTGTTATCATCATCATTAGCATAAGTAAAACTGGCTTCATCATCAGCAAAATAATGACTTTCATTAACATCACCACGACGAGCAAAAAGATGCTCATGAAGATACTTAATATCATCACTACGATCATTGTCATCATCACCATTAAAATTATTCTCATCATCACCGTAATAATTTTTATCGTCGTTATGATGATTCTTGCCATTGCTTTCGGTCGAAGAGGATGAGTCTGATTCGGGTAATTTAAGAAAATCCGGTGAACAATCTCCATAGTAGGCCTTAACGTTGAAAAAACTGATTTTCCATTTATCAACGAGTGATTTGTTCATAATAGTTTCACTAAATTTGATATTATTAATGTATTCATATTTTTGTCGAATTTTGTATGGAAGTGGTCGTTTTTTAACGCCACATGATTCGTAGTAATATCCACAAAGTCCAGAAACAGTCGCCAAAGATAAAATGCGTAGGTAATTCATTCGAAAGATTGTAAATAAATTAATAGGAAAATATACTTGAAATTTAGACAAACAATGGAATCGCAAGATTTTACTTAAACTTTAAAATAATAAATTTGTCGAACGAGTGCGCTATCGTCTATCGTTTCGCGCTTTTACTAAAAACCGAGTTAAATGACACATCTTTTTAATTTATCCTTTTTTAATAACAACATGAGAAGAATTACTTAATTCACGTGTCAATCAGTTGTTTCTGTAAGTTATTTTATGAAATTAAATAAAATTGATTTTCATTATATTTTTATTTGCATAGAAATCGGTGTTAAGATCTTATGGAAATATTTTCTCTCAAAAGGTAACAAATTTTTCCTTAAAAAATTTCTAATTAAAATTTACAGGTCAAAAGTTTAAAAGTGAATTATATTATACAATCTATTAACCAATTCTTCAAAACTTAATACATCTTATACTTCATATCAGGATAAGGTTGAGCTTGAAATGGATGGCACAGTAAGCAACTCTGCAATAAATTTAAAAAAACAAATCAATTAGAAAATAAATTTTGCTTAAAATCTAAATTCAATACATGTAGGACTTTATCAGCCCACACATTAGCAGAATTCGAATGAAAATTTCTATGTGTAACAACATCAGAAATCTCTTCGTCCAAAACACAAGGAAAAAATGTAACTCCAGCCTCTCGTTGTAATTGTCTTCTGGACACAATATAAACCTTCAAATCAATATCTTCATCACTCAAATATTCCCTTGGTATTTTATAACACTCAAATCTAAATGTATCATTTGCATTTTTACACACAATTATCTTAAAAGTGTGAGTAACACATTTAGGATCAGGTAGTACTTGACCGGGCCTGAAAGAAAAAACAATAACAATTGAGCAAACGACTATAATGTGATGAAAAAATGATGAAATAATCAAAATTTGACCAAATTTATTAAATAAATGATTAGAAAATGATCAGTTTATCAGTTTACTCTGGTGCGGTTAAATATCCCGAACAAACGTGGACCATTTCGAACCGTTCGGTGAGGAATTTGAGGTATTGATGGAAAACGTCGAGAAGATTCGATTCTTTGCATCGTTTGCATAAATACTTGAAAAATTTTAAAAACAATTAAGTATTTAATAAATACCAATTAATTTTTACCTGTTTCGGTGTTGAATTTCTATTGGTTGGTAAAATAACTGAAAGGGAAATCCCTTGAATATTATCGACATCGAATTTATCTTCATGACCCGCATCCACTTCTAGGAACTCCATATGACGATGTTTGTAATGCTCCACATTGTCTTTGGTGATGGTTTCTATGGTCCAATAGAATGTACCCGATGGATTATCCGTTTCGTTGCGAATGTATATGGAGAAATCGTCGTATGCGATCAGAAGTGGGCCCGGGTTAAATTGGTATTGCCAACCCGATCTCGAATCGTTATATTCGGGCAAGCGAACACGATTGTTTCGAACGAAATTATCGAGTTCGTGTTTAGTGTCTGCGTAAAGCCAAGCGTTTGGTAATTCTCGAAATTTTAGGATTAAATCTATGGCTCTGACATTTGTGAAATCATGTCTTTGTGTGGCCACAATTGCATTTAATTTGAAACTGTTTTGCAATTTGTTGACTAAGAAATCACTATTTAATCCATCTTTTACACATTTGCATAGAAATCCACCAATGCCAATAGCTGTTGTTAGTATTAATGGGTGTCTGAAAATCATCTGTGAATTGAATTTATACTTGAAATTTTAACACATTAACAATAAAAAAAACTTCTGGTGAGCAAATGTGGAATTTAAATGATTATATTGACATCTGGTGATATGATTAATAAATATTTTTATTTATTTTCAGGATTTATTATACACTTTACAAATAAGAAAACACCTAATGGGAAGGTAAGGAATTATTATTTGAGTTTTATTGTGGTTGGATTTGTTGGTTGAAATCAGGGTGTGGTTCTTCATCTCTTATTAAAGCTTGTGGAATTTCTTCGAAGATCATTAAACCAGTATAAGCTTCCAGTAAGTCTTTTTCGACCAGATAATTCTCGAGTTTTGGTAGTTGCTCTTGCATTGGTTCTCGTTTGATTTTATAGCACTCGAGTCTATAAGTTTCGTCTTCGTTTCTACACAATATCACTTTAAAGAAATGAGTTGCACACTTTTCGTCGTCTTCGTCGTCGTCCCAGTCTGGTTGGTACAAGAAGCCGGACATGACCGATATTCCGTTATATTTTTCTGTTAGGAATATCAAGTATTGCTGAAAAACTTTCCAGAAGTTCGAGTATTGGCAGTGATGGCAGATTATCTGGAAAGGAAGAATTGTAATATCACGAGTGGTTGTGAGATTATCGATAATTTTCTAAGAAACTGCAGAATGTGCCAAATTTTCAAGCCGGGTTGTTTTGTACCTGGTTATCGACGATGTGATGCCCCGGTGGATTTAGATAGTCCACGTTAAGTCTCTGGTTACTGTCCAAGAGGTCCAGTGCAGAGATCCGTGGTCTTGTGTAATCCAGGGTCAACGACTCGCAATGCCGATGTTCCGTCTGTTTCACGTTGGCTCCGGTTATCACTTGTTTAGTCCACCATTTGGTCCGAGTCTGGCTATCGCATTGTATAGAGTAATCGACGTACCAAAGAATGCTTCTGGTCGGGATGTTTGGATGTGGAGTTATGTGGGCATTGCTTACTATGTCGCCGTCTAAAAGATTACTTGTCGTGGCCACTGGTATCACGGGCACTGGATCACCGTAAAAATTCCTGGTCTCTTGATCAAGATGATCGAACCGATTAATTAAACCTATTGCAGTGATTTGCTTTGGATTGAAACTTTGAGCCAAATTGTTGTCCAAGAAATTACTTCGAAAGTTACTGGTGACCGAATCGTGCAAGAATTTGCTTATTCCTCTGGTTATGTCTGTAAATAATTTTAGTATTTGAGATTTTACTGTGTTGGTATCAATTAATGTGTGCATTTCAGGTATTGGTTCTTTCTCTACTGATTTAATCAAGTATCCACAAACTCCTGCTGTTGTTACAAAAAGTAAAAGCTGCAAGTAACTCATAAATGAAATGTGCTTCAACTTAAAATTTTGAAAATTTTTAGGCTTTTAACAATGATCGTCTCAAAATAAGGAAATCACCACCAGAGGGGTTTAAATAAATTTAAAACAAATTTTTACCAACAGATGGCAGTAATAATTGCAACAAAAGCTTTTTTTATGTAATGTATTTAATAGACCAAAAGATGTTTTCATATAATTTCTGTTCAATGAAAAATGCAAATTTTACAAATAAATTATTTAAAGTTTGGATCAGTTTCTATATATCTGATTTTAGCATCAGAAACCTTATCAAATATCTTAAATCCACTCTGAGCTTCCAATTCTCTTCTGGTTGTAAGAAAACATTTCAATGCTGGTAAATCCTTCTGCATTAGTATATCTTCAATTTTGTAACATTCAAATCGAAAAGTGTGATCTTGATTCTCACACACTAGAACCTTAAAAAAATGAGTTGGTAGTTTCCCAGTTGCATTACCTTGTCTAGAAATACAAAAAGAATTGCCAATTTTGTCTATTTGCATTTGTAGAGCATTTACTTACCCTCCCAAATGCAAGGTACCCGAGCAAACTTCAACTTTCTTGTATGTTTGCAGAAGAAATGCAATGTAATTATTGAAAATTTTCCAAAACCCGGATTGCATGCAGTATTTACATATTTGCTGAAAAGAAATATTATTTTAAATTATATTGTATTAAATTGTGTGGGTTTTATGATACCTTTCCTCCTGAATCAGAAGTTGTCGGCAATAGCAATTCCAGGACTTCGGCTCTCTCGCAGTTATCCTTATTGCCGAACACTAGACCCGGAGGTGGCCGGCAACAGAATCGGATGCATTCGCAATGACTGTGTTTGGACTTGGCCAGATTGGAGCAGTCGATGGTTTGGTAGGTCAGGCAGGTCGTTCGAGTTCTCGTGTCCAAGTACGAAACATAACCGTCGTACAACACTTTTGTTCTTGTCACAACGCACGGATCGTTAATGGAAATTGCTTTGGTGGGATCGGGAACACCCGAACCCCAAGCCGGAGCAACGGGAACGTATTCGATTTGTTCGGACTCCGTCGAAGCACTCTCTTCGTCGTCTTCGTCGTCATCATCATCATCATCGTCATCGTCGTTGTCATCGACTTGGGTGGCCACCGAACGGGTAGTTTCCTTGGCACACACTTCGACAATACCCTTGACACTTCTTTCCTTGTTGCTTATTTCGATGGAACCACGAACAAGATGAGCTTTATCATCCTGCTCGGACTTGTGGACAGTTTTGTCTTCGTGGACAACTTTGGGGGCTTCTATCAACGGCTCGCTGACATGGCTGGGAGGAATTATCCTACAAACTTCTTCGCAAGGCTTTGATTCGTGGATTTCTTCTTTCCTAGGTTCTGATTTGTGGGTTTCTTCTTTCCTAGGTTCCGATTTGTGGGTTTCTTCTTTCCTAGGTTCTGATTCGTGGGTTTTTTCTTTCTTAGGTTCTGATTCGTGGGTTTCTTGTTTGCTAGGTTCTGATTGGTGGACTACTCTGCATGGTTCTTGATGCTTCTCTATGTCTTCGACCGATTCCGATTTACAGGTCTCCACATGCATCTTAAGATCCTGCTGATGGTCATTTCTTTGGAGTAATCTTTGCAAGAAATAATTGTCAAATTCATTTGCATGTTCTTCATCTTCGTCTAAAACAATTCCCATTTTTTTATAAAATGCATTTATATCTTCTTCATCGGGATTAATAGGATCAGGACACACTTTATGTACAGGTGTTTCGGTTGCTTCTGTTTGTTCCTCTGCTGATTCGTGATCTTTGGTGCTGCTATCATCAGATTCGTGTTTTTCGTTTTTTTCGTTTTTTTCAGCAATGGGTTCGGCAGTTCCTATGGTCAACTTGGTCTGGTTTTTGTCGACAATTGACGGCCCAAAGTGGGTATTCAATTCTGAAGCTGCAGATCCACACAGCGATCCTACATAACCATAAGTCCTATCCTTCATATAGGGATATGGTGATGTGCCATTTGATCTTCTGACTTGTCTGTGTGTTAAATAACCACCAAGTCCCGCAGATAAAACAATGTAGAGTACTTTTGGAAAACGCATTCGTGTTTTTTTGCAATTATTCTCTTAAATTTTGAAATTTTTAAAACTTGAATGATTATACTGACATTGGATGATGTAAGCCTAAGACATTGCCGGAGACAATAATAGAGTGTGTGAAGGCATTTGATGCTATTGTTTATTCATTTCTATTATTCTAAATTTATTTGTTGCTTAAAAATAAAATGAATTGAGATAAATGTGTATTCAACAAAAATTTGTTTTATTTATTTTCAACAAGGTGGTGGAACCATTGGTTCAGTTTCACAGTACACAAACAATGGATGTGTCGATCGCTCTTTAATCATATTGCTCGGGACGTGCTCGAATAATCGAACTCCGGTCTCTTGACATAATTGCTCTCTGGAGATAATGTATTTGGACAATTTCGGAGTTGTCAAATGTCTTTGTTGGGTTCCAATTTTATAGCATTCGAATCTGAAAGTGCCATCCCTATTCCTACAGGATATGACCTTGAAAAAATGAGTTGGTCTTCTTGGATGTACTCTGAGGTTGAGAAGAAAATTATTAATTGAATGTACAGAAATTTACAAATTGAATTTACTAACGAATCTAGAAATATGCATCCCGAACATACGTATACGTTGGCGTACATTTCCGTCAAGAAGGCTAAGTATTGGTGAAAAACTTTCCAGAATTTTGTATTCTTGCACCGGTCGCACACCAACTGAAAGTGAAGATAAAGGTAAATATACATGTTAAATCGACAAAGGGGAGGTAATATGGCTTAATGTTCAAATTGGCTACTAAAACTATTGGAGAGTTGGTGGAACGGCATCATCGTACCTGACCGTTGACTTCGTGCTGTCTGGGTCGAAGCAAGGCTTGAACGAGAGGTCTCGCTTCGTTGTCCGAGCGGCCAAGCTCGACACCGCACGGTAACGTGCATTGAATGTCGAGAGCTTCCAAGTGATAGTGTTCGACTTTGTCCACCGTGCACTCGTTAATCTTCTCGATACTCCACCACGCTGTCTTTGTCCGACTTTCGGCAACCACGAAAACGTCGTCGTGTTGTACGATGGTTCGTGTCGGTTCGATTTGATCGGCAGTGGACTTGGGGGAATGCGGTGGACAACTTCTGCCCGACTCGTTGTGAGAATCCATTGGAACGACTAGAAATACAGTCATGCAACCGAAAGGAGTATCGATGTCCAGGACTTCGTTTTCAATTTCTTGATCGTCACTGTCGCTTTGACATTCGGCTTCGGCTTCGTCATCGTCGTCGTCGTAGTCCTCAGACTCGTCATCTTCGTCTTCGTCGTCATCTTCATCGAGCAATTCGTTAGTCGCTTTTTCGCAGACGTCTCGACTGCCTTTGTCGCCATCTTTGTCTTCGTCGGCATCTTCATCGAGCAATTCGTTAGTCGCTTTTTCGCAGACGTCTCGACTGCCTTTGTCGCCATCTTTGTCGTCCGTGCCGCCATTGTCTTCGACGGAGTCGACCTTTTTGTCGACGAGTTTATCACATTTACTCTTACTGCTACTGGCCGTGTCAGAATCTCGGTTGTTATTCTCTTTTACAGAAGTCTTTAAATGGTCATTTTCTACCTCGCTTTCTTTGCAGGGTTCATTTTTGTCGTTTTGTTGGGCATAGACTTTGACAAACCTTTCCCACCATTTGTCAATGAAAGGCTTGTAAATAGTGGTCGACTTGTTTGTATTGAGGATTCTTATTTGACCATGAAGTCTTGGCTTACCTTTATTTATCTTAAAGTTATTTCCTTTACTGTTAGGAATGGATTTATACAATAAACTACCAAACCCAACAGATAATGTCAAATACAGTATTCGATGGTAAGCCATTTATATGATTTTGTAAGGCAGTGATAAAATTATATACAATTTAGACAATGGCATCATAGTTTGTTACCCTATGTAGCAACTTAAGCAAAAATCCACCCACAGAGGACAGTGTGATCATCTAACAATACACAAACAGTTTGATTACAATGCTAAATGCTTGGATTGTGGGTTATGATTAATTACATAAATCCCAACTGTTTTACAAGAAGAAAAACAATTTTATTGAAAACATACAATAGTTGAAATTATAATTGTACTGGTAACGATTACAACTTTTAGAGCAGCTTTTAAAAATATTCATAAATTACATAAATAAGTATTGTCAAATCGAGCAATTATTCGGTACAAACTGTGGATGTGTATTTGCTTGTCTCATACTATATCTAGGCACATGTGGAAATATACAAAATCCACCATCTCTCTCCAAATCATCTCTGGATACAAGATATTTCGATAGATTTATACAATTGTGTTCTTCGTCGTTCAACGGTTCGTTCGGTATTTTGTAGCATTCAAATCTGTACGAACCATCAGAATTTCTGCATAAAATGACTTTAAAAAAATGACTTGGATTCAGTTGTTCTTCTGATAAACCACTGCATTCCTCTGTTTCCCTAAAGCAATAAAATTATAATTTATTTTAACTAAATTAACATTTACTTACTCTTGTGATAAGTACAAAAGTCCTGAGCAAACTTGTACATAATCATACATGCACGTCAGAAATGAAATGTACTGGTGGAAAACACCCCAGAAATTCGAATATTGGCAATAATCACATATAAACTACAATATCAATAAAGCAATAAATCTATTATAACATTATTTTCAATAGCCAGTCATTGCAATATGACCTCTTGTGTACATGTTTCTTTGCTGCCTTCTTCGGTAGAAGCCGGGTGAACAACTGGAACGTATACGTTATTTGCATCTAGTCTTTTCTTGTTGTCGGGATGACCGTATTTAAATCCAACAGGGATGCTGAAAGACACTCTAAAAGCTTCACAATGTCTGTGTTCAACTTGGTGCACATTGCAGTTCATTATATTCTCTACGGTCCAAAATGGTGTTCTTGTTCTACTGTCACAGTGAATTGCCCAATCATTTTGGAAAGTTATGATATTTCTACTGCAAATTATGGGATCAGCAAACACTTGTATCTCACAACCGATTTTTAGTTTCTTAGCACCTGCTATTTCTGGTTCTACAATGTCCTGGTTTGGTATATCTGCTTTTGGATTGTCGTTGGTAACTTTGTCGGGTTCTTCGTTAGACGGATCTTTTGCTTGGGCATTCACTTTAAAAAAATAATTGTTTTGCCACCGTTTGGTTGCAGTGGTTAAGCAGTGAAAATTGTCATTAGGTCTAGGAGGTGTTTTTAAATAGTTGTTTATATTGTTTAACTCATTTCTCGAATGGATATGTGAAATCAGCCATTTATTTAAAATAGATTCATGTAAATATCCACCAATTCCTGCAGCTGCAGCTAAATAAAATGCTCTTAAGAAACTCATTTGAAGGACTTTAGCAAATGGAATGTACTGAAAATTTAGAAAACAATGCCTAATTGTGGACTTTGTTTAAGCTTTTGTCTTTAGTTTCAATTGATGACACCAGATTGAGCTTTAAATTGTGTTAGTTTAATTAAATAGGATTTGTGTTGAATGGAATTGAAACTTTATTGAATTTTACAACTTTACAAATTGTGAAAAATGTATCCAAAAATTAATGGTGTTTACGATGAATAAAACCCGGATGAGTTCTGGTATCTTCTATATTAAAGCCAGAGTATTCTTGAAATATTGTATTACCAATATCTTTTTCCAATTCATCTTTAGTAACATTATATCTCATCAAACTGGCATTTGGGTCAACTGGTCCGTCAATTTTGAACTTGTAGCATTCAAATCTTATAGTGCCAGTGGGATTAACACACAGAATTACCTTAAAGTAATGAGTTACATCAACTTCATCCATTGTGAATCCATTTTGACATTCTGATTCTTCTCTGCAAAATAAATTAAATTTTATTTAAAAAAAAAATATTTTGCATTAATTTAAATACTTAAGTGTGTAGACAACTCCTGACAAAATAAGTATATTATCAAAAAACTGACTAAGATATGTGACATAAGCGTAAAATGTCTTCAAATAAGGATGTCTATCGCAGTATACACAAGGACCCTAAATAAACAAATAGATTGTAATTACCCAGCTGGAAAAAGCTGCAGAAACTGTAGAATTCTGCAGAATTTATCAAGAATCTGTAGAAGAACTGCAGAATGGGCCAAATTCTTGCAGAATTACCTTAAAATTGTATATCGAATGCCCACTTGCACCTTTTCGAACTTTTCTACTCGGAACTGGAAATTGTACGTAGTCGAGCTCAAAGTTAAAATTATTTTTTGGATTTGCAAATCTAAAACCCTCTGGTAAATTGAAATTGGGTTTAAACTTCTCCCCGTGAGTGTGTTCCATGGTCCGAACATTTCTCCTAATAATCCTCTCCACCGTCCACCAAGGTACTTTCGCAGCTGTGTCGTAGTGAAGTTGGAAATTGGGACCACATTGAAATTTAGTCAAAGTTGGACTTGCACGAAACACATAATTTGCTTTGACCGATAATACTCTATGAGGATCCTGGTCACCTTCTTCTGTATTGGCACCAACTGCTTCTTCTTTCTTTTCTTCTTGTTGCTCTTCACCTTCAATATCATAACCTTCCAGGAAAACAGCAAATAAATCTATTGCATCAAATGGGATCTCATCTTCGCGAATTGTTGGCAATAAATTGCTTTGGCATTGATCCATGATGCACTTGTTGTATTTACTGTATACTTTTGATGAAACTTAACATTGTTTTCTTTATAAAATTTATAAACATAATTACTCATCCCTACAAAGACCTTAACTGTGATTTTCTTGCATTTGGTAGAATTTTGTACTTAAAAATTTTGAATGGATAAAATGATGACCAAAATTCACAATTGAAAAATTGAACCCTAAAATGAAAATTTAATTTTCTTTCTCAATAGAGTGTGTGCAGTTATTTAATTAATTCTACTGGTAGAGGGTGGTGTATTTAATATTTTATTGCAATTAAAATATTACAAAGAATATTTTACCAAATATTTTTAATTTTTATTATTATTATTGTCGTTTTCATCATGTAACTCATCCTCCGAAATTTCTTCCGAAATCGACGATTCGATTCCAACTGATTCGCAAACATTTTCTAAATCACTCGTTCTTTCCGTGGTCCAATTCACCAACTTTTTTTCGCGATTGAAACTCACTATTATATCTCCATAATTCAAATATAACGGGTCGTGGGTCGAACTACTCGCACATTCTTCCCAAACGTCATGCGTTGTATTTTCGACATTCGGCGTGGCGGATCTTTCTGGTTCTTCTGACTGAGCGAAGAGATTTTCGACGGCCTCGTTAAACGCTTCACCTTCCAGAAGAAAAATATTATTTCCTTCGTCACCAAAACCATTGTTGTCATTGAAGGCAACGTTTTCGTGGGTTGGTGAGGCGGGTTGGTGAGGGCCGTTGGTCGCCGAGACGTTGTGGATCACTTGGAGTAAATCTCGCTCGAACGATTCCCACACTTGAACGTCTTCCACTTCTGGTTCGAGGTAATCGGCATTGAATAAGTCGGCAAGATGTGGTATTTGGTGATTTCTTAAGTTTAAAATGTTCGGTAAAAGATCACCAAGATTTATTGCTTCGTTTTCGACTGGTGATGGAGGATCGTCACCGTCGATATTGTTATCGTTGCTATTTCTTTCTATATCATCGCAATGAGTTTCGACTAATTCGTATAGACAATCGATGCCTGTAATAGTAATTGCGCATAATGTTCTAAAAACACTCATTTTTGCGGTGGATTAGTGTAGACTTAAAAATTTTGATGTGGAAAGTGTTAAAAAATCAGTTTAATAACAATGCTATTGAATAATGACCTCTATTGAGTTTATATAAAAATTAAATAATTCAAATTGAAATCTTTAATTGAAATTTTTTAATTTAAAAAAAATTTTTTTAGGAATAAAACTGACAATTAAAAATCAGGATGAGTGGTTGTATGTGTAATCGACATCGAATCAAACTGTCCAAATACCGAATACTGCGATTCGAATTCAAGTACATCTTTAGTTATAATAAATTTATTCAAATCTTGACATTGGCAACACCCAACTTTGAATTTATAACATTCGAGTCTGCTGCCGTCTGGATGATGACAGAAAATGGCTTTAAAATAATGAGTTACATATGGAACCATTTCGTCATTTGTACATAAATATTGCAACTTGTCCACTTCCCTAAAATAATATTGCTATTATAAGGATGGGGTTTAATCAATGTTATACTTAACGGTGAAACTAAACCGCCAGAAAAGACGAGAATTTCATCGTATCGATCGGTGAGAAATTGAAAATACCTGTAAAACGTCTCCCACACACTCGACTGTTGACAGAAGTAACAATCCTGAAAACACAATTATGAAATATTAAAGAATATTATTTATATTTTGTATTTACCTGCGATTCGTCGAATCCTTCTGGCTTCGGAAGAAATGCCAACAACCATTCGTTTGGTACGTCTTTGGTAGCCGTGGAGTCTATGAGAAGGAATTCGCAATGTCTATGCCGAGATAGATGCACATTTTCTTTATTTATATTCTCCAATGTCCAATTGAGGCAAAGTGTGTGACAATTGTAATTGATTATGACATTTTTATACTCGAGGCATCTATTAGGGGTTTTATTATAACCAAATTCGTTTAAGTAGTTGGAATTAAATGGGTAATCGCCTGGTGGTGGCAAATCAACAGTTAATTTGGATTCGATGTTATCCACAAATTCCAAATCGAGTGCTTCGTGTATCACTTTCGAGTTACTTTCATCGTGTTCGTTATTGTGCTCGATTATATCCATTTGGTCAGAAATCAGTTGGAAATCAGTTTCGGTTGTGTTTTTCATTCGCAATTCAAATCCATATTTGATTAGTTTGAATAAAAAACCTGTAATACCCGCTATGGCTAACGTTAGCGATAGCATTTTGTGGGAATAAAATTGCTAAAATGAGCCAATAATAGAAAATGTTTCGAATGACGTGGCATTTGGTTAAGGTAATTAACATAAATTTAATATTTTTTCTATATTTACATTTATTTGACTTTTAGATTTACATAAAATAAAATTAATGAGAATATTTCTATAATAAAATTAAAAATATAATTATTACAACATGAAAAATATTTTAAAATTAAAATCATTACCAATCGTGGTCTGAATTCAGGGTTTTGACAAGTCTCAGTGACGTATTGCGGTTTGACATCTTGAAATATCAAATATCGAGTCGATTCCTCCAATTCCCCTCGTTTTACTTGAAAATTACATAAATTACTTCTATCAGAAACGGCGTTAAATGGGATTTTATAACATTCGAATCTAAATGTCCCATCTGCATTTTCACCAATTATCACTCGGTAGAAGTGAGTTAAAGTCACGAGTTGAGGAACCTCATTTCCCTGACTCGAATCACTTTTAATATCCCTAAAATACAACAAAATCAATACTTAAATATTAACAAAAATAGGTAAAAACTCACACAATCTTGTAAATAGGACCAGAACATATGTACACATTGCAATGCTTTTGTAACAGAAATATTGCATAATCGTGCAAATCAGTCCACAAATGGTTATTTCTATCCTACAAAAACAAGATTTAATATAAATTAAATTGACATTTTATATTTACTTGTGGCATTAAATTGGCAAAAGTGCACGGATCGATGAGCAACGATGAATGAGCAAGTGCGTCATTCACTTCTTGTGATATTTGTTCATTGGCGTGATTCGATTTGACGTGTTGGACACTCCAATCAGGTACTTTGGTGTGGTAATTGCAGCTTATTTGAAAAACACCACCTTTTAGGCTACTTATGGTTGGAAAGGTGGGATTTTCTTTTATAGTTGCACAATTTGCAACCCAACTCGTGTCTTTTCTATCACTCGAAGCAATTTTTCTTTCTTTTGTTGCATTTTTTACCAGTGAAGATTCGTTAATTTCTAAAAATTTTAAGTAATTTCCCCACACATCCCATTTTTGTGTTTTTTTAGGTAAAAATTTCTGTTTGCAACAATCACATTGTTGTTTGGTATAAAATCTATGGAGATATACACTTGTTCCTAAAGCAACAGTTGATATAATTAAATTTTTCATTTGAATCATGATAGAAATTAACTTAGAATTTAGTTGATATACAATATGGTTGCTTAATAATGACTTTTAAGTGAGCAAATGCAATTGTTGTATAAATTGATTTTATATGAATTTATACAAAAAACATTTATTTTGTTAATTATACAATTTTTTTAATTTTTTTTATATATTCCATTTACTGATTTTTTATTTTACAAAATAAAATTAAAATTTTTTTCATTTAAAAAATAAAATTTTTCTTCACCCACAGACATTTGCGGCATCACAAACTGGCAAGAAACAAGTAAAATTCATAGTAATAAGCAACCAGGGCAAATCTTTAAAAACAAAAATTAAATTAAATTTCCTTTCACAGATTTCTCTTCAACTTACCAACTCAGTAATACCACTAAACAACGAAGCATCTGGAAAAATCCTAAACCCAACCATCTCTTCAACCTCTTTGATCGAAACAACAAACTCCGATAACAAACAACACATATCAGCATTATCAAACAAGTAACATTCAAATTTCGAACTCCCATCCATATTTCTACACAAAATCACCTTAAAAAAATGACTAACAGCTTTCTTAACACCTCCAGAACTAAAAAAAAAAAAATTCAAAAATCAAATTTACTTAAAAAACAAAATTTACCTTTTGATGTACACTGGACCCGAGCAAACGTAAATATGTTGATAACGTTGCGCTAAGACTTTAACGTGATTATAAAAATCAGTCCACACATCCACACTCGGCATAACTCTTCGATGTCCCTATTAAAATACAAACCAAAATGACTAAAAATACATTTAACCACACCTAATCACCTTACAGTTGGCACTGTTAATTGAAAAACACAGGGATTAAATTTAAACCGACAATACGTATCGACATCGGGCACTTCTCCTATGTGAAAACTCGGCTCACTCGAACAAGCTTTTAGAAAACTCATTTCACTTTGTTCAAACGTATCTAATTTTACGAATACATCTTTAGTCACGTGTTCTAATGTCCAATAAGGTATTCCCGTCTCGTTATCGCAGCAGGCGAAAAAGGTTGAGCCTTTGAGCGAAGCGACTGTTGGTGAAAAACATTTGTCTTTGTCCGTTATGCTTTGATTACTTTTAATTTCGTATTGTTTGATTGGAGTTGATGTATAGGGTGGTTTATTCACTGGTTCCCATAAGTTAAAAGTTGCATCTGATTCGTATGGTTGTGCATTTACTTTGAAAATGTGTCTTTTCTTGTGTTTTAAGGATTTGAATAAATAATAACAAAGTCCTGTTGATATTAGTGATACTTTTAGATGATTCATTTGGTTTTTGTAGTTACTTGAAATTTGGAAAAGTAGTCATATGCAATGATATTGTTGATATTGATACTCCTGGTGGTGGTTAGGTGTATTAGTTGTGTGGGTAAACATTGTTGTGTGTGATTTATTAGTTAAAAGACAAAGATTTGGATAATAAATGATTTTAATGATGAAGACCTACAGTTTTCCTTCTTCCTTTATTCTGTTAAAGGTGGGAAACATTTAGGGCATTTCTGGAAAGATAAATAACATTCAAATAATGTTATTTAAAGTTTTTCTGTAGTTTTTCTTACCCAATGAGGACAAAAATCAGGATGTGTCGTTGTTTCTTTGATCATAAACGGTTTAACATCCTGGAAGATTAAAAATCCAGCGTAAAGTTCGATATCACTTCGGGGTTCGCGAAAATGTCTCAATTCGGGATGCTCCAACTCTATGCGACAGTTGGGGAATTTGTAACATTCGTATCGATAAGACCCGTCGTCAAGCTCGGTTAATATGACTTTAAAAAAATTCGTCAGTTGATTAGTCCCGTAATAATCCTCGGAATCTGGACAACAATGTTCACTGGAATAAAAAATATAAAAACATCCAAATTTGTGATAATTTCAAACATAATTACATCGTAGTGAATATAGGACCCGAACATACGTAAACATTTTTATACTTTAAAGTGAGAAACCGAATGTAATGATAAAAATCATCCCACAAACTATTATTTTGTACCGTCGCTTTATGTATCTGAAAGAAATAAAAACATTAAAATCAAATATAAATAAATAAAATTTAAATCACTTGAGGAGGATGAGTGATCAACACACAAGGATCCAAATTATAAGTCGTGTTATGTAACATATATTTCATGTGAAACTTGATAACATCGGGACCCAAGTCGTCACGAGTTTCGTGATGGACATTTCCAGTTGCAACTTTAGTACAATAATCGCATTTGTGTTCATCTTCAGCAAATTTCTCTTTTTTAACATGTTCCAAAGTCCATCGTGGCAGACCGGTCCTGTAGTTAAAAACTAAGGTAAAATCGCATTCCCCGAGTGATTTTACGGTTGGATATTTATGCAAAGGAGTAATGAGACTCGTGGGTGTTGCGTAGCTTTTCCCCGTTGGATTTACTGGTGTTGAAGTTTGAGGTTTTGGAAGATCACATTCGTGTCCAGTTTCTTCGACCGATACGTTACTTATGTCCCAATCGCCTAATTTTCGTGGTGAAGGTTGGGCTTTGACATTAAATGTGTTTACTTTACCCGATAGTGATTTGTATAGGTAAGTACCCAGTCCAACAGTAGCGGCAAAGCGCAGTATACGTATTGTATTCATTTCTTGTTAAATTATTTTTAAAATTAGAATTAACTGGAGATTTTGAGAGGTGAAATGAGTTGATTGTAAAAGAATAATTAAATTTTTGTCAATAGAGAGCAGTTTTTAAATGTGTTGATATCTGGTGAGGAAATTGATTATAATTAAGTGAATAAATAAGGTTTTGTGAAGAATTTTGTTTATTGTGTACATTTAAGACTTTAAAAATTGCATTGAAATTGAACAAAGGCCACAATCTGATTTAAATCAACTTCTTTCTATTAAAATCTTCTTGTTTTACAACCTTCAAAGGGATAATGACAGTTTTGTTGTTCAACAGGTAAAGATTGGGGTGGGCCTGAAAATGAAAGTGCAATTTCTCCTGAAACTTGGCAACTATTGTCAATTTGAGAATGATTAAGTGTTTTCTTTGGTTTAGAAAACCTTGGAACAGTCACTTTGGGTATTTCACATTTAGGAACAGTCATTTTAGAAGTCTTGTGTTTCGGCACAGTCATTTTAGATGTCTTGTGTTTCTGAGGTTGGCATTTAGTGACAATCATCTTGTGATGATTTGACTTACTTTTCTTTGCAGGTGGACATGCAGGAACTATTTTTTTTGGTGGATGACATTCTGGAACTGATTTTGTTTCAGTAGAGTCTACTGAATCTTCTGAATCATTAGGACATTCAACAATTAGATCTTCTGGTTCTGAACATTCAGCAATTAGTTCTTCTGGATCAGGACATTGAGCAATTAGTTCTTCTGGATCAGGACATTCAGGAACTGGTTCTTCCGAATCGTCACATTCAGCAACTGGTTTTTCTGAACTAGGACATTCAGGAACTTCTTCTTTTCCACTAGAACATACTGGAACTGTATTCTTTGGTGGTAAACATTCAGCAACCTTTTTCTTTGGTGGTAAACATTCAGCAACCTTTTTCTTTGGTGGTAAACATTCAGCAACTTTTTTCTTTGCATGGCATTCAGGAACTTCTTTCTTTGTTTGACATTCAGGAACATTTTCTTTTACAGTAGTGCATTCAGGAACCTTTTGTTTTTCAGCAACACATTCAGGAACCTTTTCTTTTACAGTAGTACATTCAGGAACCTTTTCTTTTACAGTAGTACATTCAGAAACCTTTTCTTTTTCAGCAACACATTCAGGAACCTTTTCTTTCAAAGATGTACATTCAGGAACCGATTCATGTAAAGATTCAGAAACTTCTGGAGATGGACATTCAAGAATCACAGGATGCTTTTTTCTAGTCGAATGTTCAAGTTTTGTAATTTTTTCGTAGATTTTAGACACTTTCTTTGCAATAGGATGGTCGTGTTCTTGAACTCTTCGTGCAGCTTTATGTCTCTCATCAGAATCAGACCAATCGGTGTCTGAACCGTGATCTTTTTCGGACGACTTAGAAGACGGTGCCACAATTTGATGAACTCCATGCCCGTGCGAACCGTTTACAAATTTCTCCACATGAGATTGCTTTTTGCAAGAAGGATCCACTGCAGGAGTCTTTGATTTCTGATCTTTAAGATCCTGAATTCCTTTCTGCTCTTCGGGAGACTCACTATCTTCGTCATCGTCGTCGTCATCATCATCATCATCCTTCATACATTCTTCGTTATCCTCCAACTAAAAATCATAAATTAATTAATTGCAATTAGCAATTGGCACTAAATTACCCGTGGTTCCGTAAACTCAGGATGAACGTGCTTGGATGAAACCATGTCGTATTTGACGTCATGGAATATCATAAAACCTGCATCTTTTTCTAACTGCCTTCTAGAAACATGATAATCCTTCAGCTCTTCACAACCTTGGATAGGAGCATTTGGTATCTTGTAGCATTCCATTCGAAAAGTTTTATCTTGCTTCTCGCACAGGATCACTCGAAAGAAATGTGTTGGAATTGGAATCTTCTGCCTGCCCAAATATGTACACTCGACATGCCGGGTACCATCTTTACCTATCCTAAATTCATGAAATAAATTATGCATAAATTAATAGAAACAGGATCGTGCCAAGAGTAGTTGGTGCCGGAGTGCCAGGCCTAATTTGTTGCCCCAACAGAATTAGTCATAGATATAGTACAGCGACCGGGATTTCGTGTTGCCCCTGAATTGAGTAATTATTATATTTACTTTGGTAAATAAAGTGGTCCTGAACAAATATATATATTTTCATGCAGTGGTCGTAAGAAGTCAACGTATATATTCAAGTCTTCCCAAATACTACCTTTTTCACCTCTTTCCTGAAATAAATAAATAAATGAGAAAAGCATCTTTTAATCAACATTGATAATTACTTCAGGTACAATATTGGTACACACGAGGGCGTCATTTTTTGTGTGAAGTTTGTGATGAGCGGGATTGACCAGGAACATTTTCTTAAACCGTGGATTTCTGTACCCATCATCATCAACATTTTCGTCTTCGTCGTCATCGTCGTAAACGATTTCGTCAAAATCGTGCTCCTCCGTTCTGAATTCGCAGGGAATTCTCGTCTCTTTGCGCAACTTTAACTTCTTCGGTGCTTCGTAGTCCAATCTGTTTGGCCGCAAGACTTCCAACGTCCAACACACCGTCTTGTTGCAGTTGTCGTAACACAGTAGGAAGCCATCGTATTCTAATATGGTTCTTGGAGGTATATTAGGTTTTACGTAGACATCTGGAAGTCTACTCGTTGGAAATATTGTACATTTCTGCGGATAAGGGTTTTGTCCCACTTCCTTCGGCGAAAGTACTCGACCGTAGTAATCAGTGACCCAGGGATAAGTACCGTACTTGCATTGCTTTTCTTTCCTTTTACTCGAGTAATCTCGTGGTTGAGCTTTGACCGTTGGTAGATTTGTCAATGGCCTAAATTTGTCAGAGAAAAATGCTAATAAAGAGATAGATGTTGCAGCTATGGGTAAAAGTCGCAAATAACTCATGGAATTTTTGGATTTTGGGTTTAAAATTATGTGGTGATGGAAGGATTGTGAGCTATTGTTTTTTTAGGGTTGAATTTTGTCACCAATGTTAATTTTATATTTTAATGCCATCTGGTGTGAGTTGTAATAATTAAAATTTATTTTTCTATTTATAATTAATGTAACAAAGTATTTGTTTCAGAATTTTTATTACAGTTTAATTATTAGGTAATTAAATACAGAAATTCCACACTTTTTTGTTTTATACCCTAAAATAATCTGAATTTTGACATTGTTTTAATCTTGAGTACATGGTTGGTATTTCTTCTGAAAGTTATATAAAAATGTAAGAGATTGTAATGGTATTGTGTATTAATGCTATTTACTTCAATAAACTCTTGGTCCGTGTCTTTTATAGACACTTTTGTGTCATCAATAACATCGAAAATCAGAAAACCGGCTTTGTGCTCCAAATTGCATCTTGGTACGTGATAGTGTCTCAAGTCCAGATCATTTGTAAATTCGTTTTTAAACATGTAACATTCGAGACGATATCTACATTGATGTGTTTTATCCACAATAGGAGCCAGGATGACTTTGAAGAAATGTGTTGGAACTGATACTTTGTTGTCGCCAATAACTTCGTATTTTGTTATTTTTTTGCTTTCGTCAGTTATCCTGCAATGTAATCAAATTAGTTTTTTTATAGTTAAGTGTAATTATGTTATTAACTCTGGTGAATACAAAACTCCCGATAAAATCCACAAATTTTTATGTTTTTCGGTTAAATGGACAACATAATCGTGTAATTCGTTCCATAGGGTTCTGTTGGTGTGAGGTCTGCCACCTGTTGCCTGCAAAGTTAAGTTATTGAAATTATTTGAATTTTTTCTGTAGAATTGTTGAAGTTTCTGTAGAAATTTTCCAGATTTTTCCAGCTGGTTACTAACTTGTGGTGTTACGTTTGAATATTGGCAAACGATATCCGCGTTGTCTTGGTGAAGTTCGACGTTTACAACGTTCGTTTCCTTGTATTTATTGATTACCGATCTGTAATCGTCGACATCGGATCGAAACTCTTCTTCGATTTTACCATCAACTCGATTCGAAGGTGGATACCAATTCATCGGTTTAACGTTATCCTTAGTCACCAATTCTAAAGTCCAAACTGGGCTTTTCGTTTGATTATCGTAACATAACAGAAAATCCTGCAGATGAATTACACTTCTGTTTGCTATTTCAAAAAGTGGAAAAATTTTCCCACTTTTCGCATCGGGGTATTTACTTAGTCTTTCTGTCGGATCTTGAAGAAAACTATACTTTTCTTTCTTAACTACCGCAGGTTCAGTTTCAGCTAAATCCTTTTCTTCCATTTTAAGTGGTTGCAAAGCGTGTCTGTCCGCAACAGGGGATGCCAAAGCCCAACTCGGACTCGACGGTCCTCGTCTTGGATGTCTCGGACTCATCGGTGGTTTGTGGTGCACCTCAGCTTCTTGGGTCATATCTGAACTCCATTTTGGTGTTGTTGGTAATTCTTGTTGCCATTTGTCCGGTGTCATCAAATCCGCGCGTTTTGGGGTTGTTTGTTCATCAAAAGACAATCGTCTTGTCGTTCTTGCGTCTGCTTTTGGGGTTTCGTCGGACCATGGGGGTGAAGAAGATTCTTTTCGTGGTGAAACGAGACTTTGATGCCGAGGAGGCGATAGAAAATCGTCGACTACAATGGCTTTGTGTACGATTCCGGTACTTCGCCAGTCATCTTTCTCTTTTAAATTTTTTCCATGGATTTCACATTCCTCTTTGTGCTGTTCCGGTTCGTGTTTTTCAGGAATTTCACATTCCTCTTTGTGCTGTTCCGGTTCGTGTTTTTCAGGAATCGGACAAACACTTTTCGGAGTTGGAGTTTGTGGTTTTAATTTCGTCGGTTTCGGTGGTAAACCGCGAATAAACGATCGTTTTACCGATTCGACCAATGGACTTCCACTCTTTTCTTCCGAATGGAACGAAGGTTTAACAGTTTCATCGTCAGTATCCTCGAATATTGTAAATGCGGGTTTAGATTTAGACTCGCATTCTTTGTCCGATTCGCCTAAATCGAAGGGTATCGGTTCGATGGCATCGTCGTCTTCGTGTATATTGAAATCTAAGGTTCTGACAAGGCTCAATCCACCGGTAGATCGAGATGGTCTTTCGGGTGTCGATGGCAAACCACTTAAACCCGCTGCGTACGACACGGGTCTTAAAGCCGGGCGTGGCGTATGGTGTCTATCGCGTGTTAGAGGAATATTTTCTCTTTCCCAAGGGTCGGGTGGAGTGAGAGCTGCAGCTTCACCCGTCGGATGGAAAAGGGATCCACCGAAGGGACTGGTCTTGGGCGAGCTGATTCGGGGGGTTCTGTGACGTGGGGGTGTGTGAGTTTCGGGGGTTTCAGATTTAGGCGAAACATCTTCAAAAATAGTCGGGCAATCACTTTCAAATTGGGGGAATTCGTCTCCGTCATCACCTTCGTCACATGGTTGGGCATTTACTTTTGCGAAGTTTCTTCTGAATTTTTCCGCCAAAACTGCGTATAAACATCCTCCGAATCCTGCTAATGTTACGAAACGTGGTTGGAAATATGACATGAAAATATTTTTATGGGTTTCCAGAGGTAAAGTTATCTTTGAAATTTAGGTTATTAGGGTTCTGTGGATTTTTCCTTTCTATTGTTACGATTGTGGTTGATTATTCTGTTTTGTTTAAAATGTCAATTGGTGAATTGTTTTATTGTTATTTGTTTAATCATAAGTGGTCGTGAAAATTATATAATTTATGAAATTTAATTTTTCAGATAAATACATTTATCGATGCATTCGCTTTGCATTCCAGGGACAGTGCGGTGGATACACGGATTGAGTGCTAACTGTGTAAATTTTAATATAAAAAATTAATTTTGAAAATGATTTTGATAATGGAAAATGTGTTTCGATTCAGTGTCCTTTTTAATTTTTAAATTAAAAACGGCCAATGACGATGCGATTAACGATTGCGGCGCTAATTCGGGTGAAGAAGAGAAATGCGAAGAGCCGAAGACAAAGTCAATTGTAATGTTGCAAAACGTTACTTCGATCAGTTCGTTGTCTGTAAGTTGATCGAAAAGCTTCAATTTTTTATTTGTTTTGCTATGGTTTTTTAATTTGATTGAAAAAGACAAGAATTTGTTGTTTATAGCGGCAATGTTTGAAAATCTGTTTGTAACAAAATGGCGATCGTTCCGATGAAGACGAAAATCTTTGTGGTAATGTATTAATAATTTACACTCGACATACTTATTAAAATATTAATCGGTTTAGCTGAATGTCGAAACGACTGCGGAGATTATTCGAATTAAGAAGTTTATAAACGGATGCACTCGACCGATCGGTTACGAAGGATCACGTTCGAGGAAGGAAAACAAAGCCTTTTGGAAAGGTAATGTGAAATAATTACTGTTAATGTAGGCTGCAGAATTATATATCTAACATTATGTCTCGTAATACTGTCTAAAATTTATTTATATAGAATTTTAGAGTAATCCAAGTTTGAAATCCATGGGGAAGAATTAGGAAATTTTTCTTTTCGCTGTGCACCGAGGATTTGATGTCGAGGAGGCGATAGAAAATCGTCATCTACAATTTGCCAGTCTTTCCAGGTTTTTTCCATCAATTTTATTTACTTCTTTGTTGTTTTTAGTAATGAGACAAATACCTTTTTCGATAACAAACTCGTGTCTTCAACCCAGTCAATTGTGCGATGGAATTTCCATTTATCTAACCACGATAATGAAAATTGTAGAGAGACAAATCGGGCAATTGTTGTACGATTTTGTGTCATTTTTAATTTTTAAATTTTTGATGGATATTATATTTGTAGTGCAACCATATTTAATTTAAATGCAACAATCGATGCATCCCGTGCCAATGGCGATCCGATTAACGATTGCGGAGCTAATTCGGACGAAGAAGAGGAAATGCGAAGACCAAAGCGACCGAGTCGATTGTAATGTTACAAAACGAGGGATTAAACGATTCGTTGCGCGTAAGTCGATCGAAAAACTTTTGATTTACAGAAATTCAATTTTTAAATCTCCAAATTGATTGGCAAAGACAAGAATTGTTAATGTATAGTCGGCTTGTTCGAAAGACTGTAAAATCCAAGCGAGACAAATCAGAGGTATGAAATTTGGAGTGGACATAGCGTTGAGGAAGTACTGAATGTGTGCAAAATTCCATTATAATCTGCGCTACTGTTTTAGAGAAATCAGAGTTTGAAATTCATGGCGGAAATTCTTCTTTTTGCGTTGCACCGAGGGTTTGATGTCGAGGAAGCGATAGAAAATCGTCAGTTACAATGATTATGTGCACGATGCCAAGTTTTTCCGTGAACTTTACTTACTTTTTTGTTTTGTTTTTTCAGAAATGGGACAAATGCGTTTTCCAAGCTGGAGTTTGGGATTTTAATTTGGTCGGTGTTGATGGTAAACTATAAATAAATGATCCACTGCCACTGGGTGACTCGCATTCGACGTCGGAATCATTCCGATCGAAGGGTATCGGTCCAATACCATCGTTATCTTCGTACGTATCGAAATCCAAAGTTCTAGTAAGGCTCGATCTACCGAGGATTTCTAAAATTCTAATTGATTTTATATTTTAACTCGTTTATAACGTTTTAAGTCGACCACCGGAATGGACCGACTTTTGTCGAGATTACTGTCGGAACGGTGGCACGATTTGCCAATTGCTCGCTCGTCTTTACCGTCGCTCGATGCGAGAAATGCGAGGCCGTAGAACGAAACTACTGCGATCGCGGAACCCGCAGGATCGACGAACACCTTTCTTCGTTTGCATGCCGAATATACGTTTTAATTAAATTAAATTAAATTAATTATGTTTTATTGTTGTAGTAAACGAGTGCGTCTGTGCGCACCAAGGCACGTGGGAAGACGCTGTGAATGCCAAAACGGCGGAATGTGCCTCGGTGCACGAGATTTAAGAGAAACTCGATTTTAAAAACGATTATTTTTTAAAAAAAGGTAATAAATCTCGTCAACAGATGGTGTCGGTTTTAAAAAAATTAAGTTCAAATGCAACAATCGATGGGGGCCATTAGCTAGGACGGAGGAAAGAAATGCGAAGACCAAAGCGAGCAAGTCAATTTTAATGTTGCAACCCACTGATTTTGTTACTCCGATTTTGCCGGTAAGTTTGACTTGTTACGATGTATTAAATGTGTGAAAAAGTTCATTATAGTCTGTGCTACGAATTTAGAGAAATCCGATTTTGAAATTTTCAATCTAAACGAGACCAGTCAGGAGTTTGTAATTTGGACTGGACATAGCTCTGGGGTTGTATTAAATAATTGTAAAATTTTACCGAGATTGAAATGTGAGTAAAGGTTTCATTAAAATCTGTGTTAGAGATTTAAATATATTCAATTTTCAAATCTGCGAATTGATTGTGACTAATTTTCGTCTGCTCGTAGTCGCTAGAAATCAGATTCATGTCAATGATACACGATATCGAATTTGAAATTTGAGTATATTTATCATTTGTACAAGAAAATTACCAAATCTATTGGTAATTGCGTTTATAAATATTTTAAAAAGCAAAAATTTCGTAATTTTCATTTTTTTTTAATGGAAAAATTAGTATTTATACAAAATATCGAACTGGGGAAAGATGGGATTTTCGAAATATCGAATATAGAGAAATCGAATGAAGACCTCTAAGACCTCTAAATTGATTGACTGGGGCAAGAATTCTTAATTTTTAGCGGCCATCTTCGAAAGGCCGCCATAGCCAAACGAAACCAGTCAGGTGTTTGAAATTTGGACTGCATACAGGTCTGGGAGTATACAAAGTGTGTGTAAAATTTCATTTAACAACATGCTACGGATTTCAAAATATCCGAGTTTGAAATGTGTCGATTGTCGGATTTAACAAACTTGAGCAGCTGCTCGAAAGGCTGCCAAAGCCAAACGAGATGTGTGTGGGGTCTGAAATTTGGTCTGCACATAGCCCTGGGGGTGTACTAAATACCAGTAAAGTTTCATTGAAATTCGTTTCATGGATTTAAAGAAATTTGAGTTTGAGATCAACGACTTGATTGTGGAACAAACACGAGGTTTGAGCGGCCATCTTCGAAAGGTTGCCGTCTTCAAACGAGGTGAGTTAGAGGTCCGACATTTGAACTGGACACAACCCTGGGGGTGTACTAAATATTTGCAAAATTTTACTATTCTCTGGACTACAGTTTTAGCGAAATCTAAGTTTGAAATGCATGGCGGAGAAATTATATTATGCAGACGAATAAACTTATTTATCGAGTCGATTCGTGTGCTCGGGAAACGTAACGATGGACACACGGAGTGTATTAATCTGCTTAAATTACCCTATAAAAATTAATTTTGAAAAAGATTTTTTTTATTTAATTCTAATCATTTTCAGCTTACACGTGCGACAATCCTGGGCCAATGACGACGTGATTAACGATTGCGACTCTAATTCGGACAAAGAAGAGAAATACGAAGACAAAAGCGACCGAGTCAATTTCAATGTTGCAATCCACAGATTTTGTTACTCCGATTTTGCATGTAAGTTTGACTTGTTTTGTTACGATGTATTAAATGTGTGAAAAACTTGGATGAAACCCGGTTTTGAAATTTTCAAATTGATTAGTCCAACTTTGATATCTCAGGATTGGTTGTAGAAATTAACAAATATAACACTTGGATAGGGGTGCACTAAATGATTGTAAAATTTTATTATAATTGGTGCTACTAATTTACCATTATCCGAGATTGAAATCACCGAATTAACTGCGGGACTTAACAGATGTAAGTTTTGAGCGGTCATCTTCGAAAGACGGTAAAAGTCAAACGAGACGAGTTGGGGATCTCAAATTTTGAGTGGGTTTAGCCCTGAGGGTGCATTGAGTGTGTGTAAAATTTTATTATAATCGGTGGTTTTGTTTAGGAAAAATGCGAGTTAAAATTCTGCGAATTGGTAATGGCAGTTAACGAGTCTAGCTTATAGCACTGGGGGTGTACTAAATATCGTGTAAAATCTTATTACAAGCGATTCATTTCCAGATTGCCGAACTTAAGAAATGTAAGAAAAATTTTGGGTCTGAAATTTGGACTGATTTAGTCCATATCTCAGTTTGAAATGTGCGAATTGATAGCGGGAGACGAGAATTCTTAATTTCGAGGGGCTTTCTTCGAAAGGCTGCTAAAGTCAAACGAGAAGAGTTGGGAGTTCACTAAATGTCAGTAAAAATTTCATTAAAATCTATGTTAGAGATTTGTCTGCTCGTAGTCGCTGGTAGTCAGATTCATGTCGATGATATATGATATCTAAGTTGAAATTTGAGTGTATTTGTCATTTGCAAAGGAAAATTACTAAATCTATTGCTAACTGTGTTTATAAATATATGAAAAAGAAAAAATTTTGAAATTTTCAAATTTTTTAATGTAAAATTAGTATTTATAAGAAATATCGAACTGGGGAAAGATGGGGTTTTTTAAATATCGAATAAAGAAAAATCGAACGAAGCAAAAATCGGTCGTAGAAAAAGTCGATTAATATCGATAAAAATCGACTTTAGCAAAAATCGAAAGTAGGAATAACTGACATTGACGTTGTGGGCACCGTGGAATGCACAAGGTTCTGTCTGTCGGACCAAGTAAGATTTTATTTAATTAATAATTTTAAGTATTTTAACTACACTTAAATAGACAAGTATTGGTAAGAACATTTGTTTAAACCTATATTTGCAAAGCGCATCGTTAAGTTTACATAAAAAATTTTAATTATAAAACGGTTGATTCGGCCGACCTTGTGTAAACGACTGCAGTTTAATTTACATAACTACTTTACTTATTACATACATAAATTACTACAGTTTTAAGTATTTTTTTTTCAAAAAAGTTACTTTAGTAATAACTTGATCTTATATTTATTCGATTTTTTTATGGGTATTTGTAAAATCGATTTTTAGTCGATTATCGACTATATCGATTTTTACTCGATATTTGAACATTTTGGTTAATATCGACTTGAAATCGATATTAATCGGATGTTTGTAAATCCGATTTATCTGGATATCGATTTTTTCGAGTAATCGATTTTCGTATTACAAACGTAACGAAAGCAAAGTTCAATGAGTTAAATTTTCATTTTAGTACACGACAGGTGTTGAGACGTTTGGATTTTTATTGCGTTTTTAATTTAATTTAGATTTCTTTGTCGAGTTTCAATTTCGAGCCTAACATACAACGAATTAAAACGCGAGGACATTTAATTTGTGTTTGAGATTTACGGCATAAAAGTGTGAGTAT